>ARYC01017650.1:0-17613 GCA_000711775.1 Oxytricha trifallax | reverse complement strand
AATTAGTGGCAGTTAGATTACTAGATATTTAAACTCTTTATTTTATTTTCACATTTTCCCAAATCAATTGTATTTTAACAATAATAATTAAAATCATATCAAACCAATCTATAATTCTTTTATATCGAAAACATATTAGCTTAAATGTTTTATGAATAAAATAATATAACTTAATCCTATGATAATTCTTGATTGAATCTTTCAAATAATAAATAATTATGTTGTTCATCAATTTTTGGAGTGAAAAATCTAGTATGAGATATTATTAATAAAAGTATGCAAAAAAGAGGATGATTGAAAATTAAATTTGAAATGATAGATTGAGTTATTAAATGTAGAATGATTACTATAAAAACAAACCTCGAATAATTCTAAAATACACATAGTTTTACTTTCATTTCATGCTTTAATTTAATTTCAAATTGCCATGATTGATCAACTCAAATATCATCTTATTCATTGTTTGTTTTTGAAGTGCTGATATGTCTATTCTTTAATCCAATGTGTCCCTAAGTACTCCATCTTGATGTTTCTTCTGCCAAGTTTATTGTTGAATGGCTCTGAGAGGTCGAAAATCCCTTCAACATCGTCGGCGTATTGTTACTCTTCAAATCTATCATTTGTGGTCTTCCTCTTAGGCATGTGTCATCTTCGTCTTGTCCTCTAAAGCCATCTCTGCCGTCTCTGCCACCTCCGCAGCCAATCTGCATCCTCTCTGTAAATGACATCGGCATCGTTTCTTCTCTTGCGCTTCTCTGGCTTTCCATCCTCAATACCACCTCAATTCACTAGTTTCTCATCTCCCCCTTGACTTACTCAACTTCTGGAGACTGGTCTTCTCATTGGGCATCGCGGCATTTTTGACAAACCAGAATTGCAATCGAAGTTATGGGAAGATCTTCAGCTTGTGGGTGGCCTGAGGCACCACTCGAATCTCCATGTTTATATCTATGGAAATGAGGTCTCCGACTTAGACAAATTTCGGGAGGGCCGAGATAAGCAAGGATCATCATTTTGGAGGACCATCCTATGGCATTGAGCGAGCGCCCTGAGACCCGTTACCTTGGCAGTTGGAACGATGATGATGATCTCCTAGACAATATACCTGCAGACCCCTCTAGGCTTCTCCCCTTACTTAAGTAGCCAGTTCGCTTACTCATGTGTGCGGTGGGATGCCCTTGGCGGGTTCCCTTTCTGTTTAGAGGAATTCGATAGCATGCTTAATACTAGCCGTTAGGAACGCCATGGATTCTTCAATCAGCCACCACCCTGCTAACGAATCGGCATATTCATTAAAAGACACCACTGAGGGTGAGTGATCAGTCTGGGTAAACTCAAATTGGTAAGATGTGAACATGAGTCGGTCAATCGTCGCTAGTTGTTGACCATATACTAGATATGGCCCCCAGCTCTTGCCTTGGGCGTGTCCTATATAGTGAGTGATTAGTATTAGACATCTTCTTTAGCTTTAAAGTATCCAATGGTTTTCTCACCCTTCTTTCAGGGCGTCTCACACGCGAATGTCAGGCGTCTCCTGGACAGATGGCACTCCAAGTTCTGCTCGATGCGGTCCCGATGGCAGTAGATGGTGTTGGGGTCGTAGAAGGTCGACAGCAAGCCCAAGGCGCTCTTCGTAGAATTGCCTTCATGGCAGATCTTACCAAGCAAGCATGTCACTTTGGGGACTAGCCCCTGCCAGCTCATCGATGGCTCCTTCTACTGGTCACTCTCCACTCCTGGGGGAGCACGGAGGGTGACAGCTGCACCGACAGCGAGGTCTGGCATTGCTAGTGGTCATTCATATGGTATGAGTATGGGTCTTGCATGGAATGGCTCTATAGACGTTGATTAATCGTATTAATTTGCTTAAATACTTACCTAAAATATTTGGTAGCTTGTTGATTTGTGATGGAAGCCTATTTATTTATATATATATTAGTACTTAGTGATTAAAACGAAAAGTTACCAAATAACTATAATTATAATAATAATAATTTGAAATTTAAATTAAACACTTTCAAAATATCCTATTTGAATTGAATTTACTCTTTTATATAATTAATTATATCTAAACAAATTATTAATTAAATTTTTAAAACATAATTCTTTTTGTTTTTATTTCTTGTCATTCCTGATAAGTATGACTTAATAAAGCCCCATTTAATCATATAATACAAACTCATCAACGTAAAATACCTAACTTATATGTTATTTTATTATGTTTTCATTTTTGTAATGTGTAGATATTGGAATAGGCAACTTATCCTAAGGCCTCTTCCTGAAGTATCATTTATTGCATATTTCTATCAAGTATTTCTTCCACAATTATGGCTGTGACAACTATCTACTTAGCATCAAAGACAATAAAATATTATTAATAACTGAGTAAAATTAATAATAAAAATGAATTAAATAATTACTAACAAATTGATATAAGATTTAAATCATGTTTTTTTCTTTGATATTTATGTTTATTATTTTAATTTAATACTGTATGGATATTAACACCAGGGCTTAAGCCAGCCAGATAGATACAATCAGATAGTTTCACACTTTGACTCTCGATGCATCCAATTCAATCTATTCAAGGAACTCAACCCGTATACTGAGCGAAATAGCCTCAGCATCGAGCTTATTCACTTCTATTGCTTTATGGGAAGGACTTATGTGGTATTTAGCTGCTTCTTGTGTCTTTCCTGATCATACATGCTTCTTGAAATATGTGTATATCTATGAATGAGCAGAGATAGTGCTTATATTCTCTTTATTTTAATTGATTCATGTAATATGTAATTAAAAAGAGTTGATAATTCCTCCAAAAAGATATTATTAAAATGATAATACATTATTTGAGATTGTTTAAGTAATATATATTCTTAAATATGATTATTTAAAACATTTATAAATAATAATAATTGCTAGATTATATATCTAGACTAAAGAATGATAATATAAAAAATATTATGATTATTAAAATGGGGAGTTTTGTAGTTCTAATATATAATTTAAATCTAAATTATTTAAATTATTAAATATACTAATTTTTTGATTTACTTAAATCATAGACTTTGTATTCAATGGAACAATTTCTTGTAAGTTAAATACAAATAAATCAGGAATATCCACCATTAGATTGAATCCTAAATATTTCTGATATAAATATATATTTTTAGCTGTGATTATTTATCTTCTATGTCATCATATGGTGGCTTTTGCTTGCTTACATTCAAAGATACTCTGGATATTTTGAGTTCTATCTTTTATTTAGTTCGATGTTTTTCAAATTCTTTGCATATGTCCATCGATATTTAAGATTTCTTCTAATTTGATGACTTTATTATGTCAAATGCTCATATAAATAATTACTAGATATATGTTTATTAATGATTTCTGAGATAACACATCAATATTATCTAGTACTTACTCTTAATAAGTGGAGTCATTAAATTTAAAAGATTCTATGATGTCATCTTCTTTATGATAGACAGCTGTCTTTTCTATATCACTTTAGGGATTTGCTGTACTATAATTTACTTATTCATGAAATGTGTTTTATGAATAAATGCATAATTGATAAATAATTTTTGAATGCCATAGCAAAGCATGATTTTTTGTATTTGAAAAGCGATGGGATTCAAGATTACTAGGCATTAAAGTCTTACGAGTGAAAACTCCTAGATACTCTGTATTCTCTCCACCCAATTTCTCTTCTCCCTTGCATGATTACTCAGTACCCTCGCTTTGAATGGAGCATTAGCTATTTAAATAGACAAATATGGACTAGAGAGATTAATTCCAATTTAATTATTAATTTTTACGCTTTGTGCATCCGAGTAATAAGTAAAACTTTCTGATTGTCTTTCTCTTGCACTTTGCATTAATAGCCTGTATTTGACACTGCATTTACTGAAATTTGACAGTTATTGGTATAATATACTCAATCTTTCTGCTTTACTTAGCGATAAACACTAATGCGAATAAATCCAAATACTCAGGATTTGTCACAAACGCAGCTGTGCAATAAAAATTGCTAAAATAGAATTGAATTGGGGAAATCAAATATATAAAATACAAGTTTAAATGTGATTAACCATAACTGCCACTAAATAGACTTGTCTACAGATAAAATTTGGCTTGATGTACTGACCGTTATTTTTTTAAGGTCTCACAGTTTTAGATCAGTGTTTCCGAGATTATATTTATCCGATTTGTCATTTGACACTTTGTATTTAGTGCTATAAGTTAAAATACACGCATTTGACCATTTGACACATTCGACAGTGAGTTTTTTGTGTCAACTTATCGGATTTAGAATTAATAAATTAATACATTAATATTCAATAATTAAATGATTTAAAAGTAATTACTATAAACCTTTGTAAATTTGACATATTTGACAGTACTTTGTTTGTGTCAAGTGATTTAGATATTATAATTAATAATATGATGTTTTAAAGTTAAATATTTCTTTTAATGGTGAGGTTAAGTCTTCAAAAGCAATTTCGTTTATCGAGAAAGTATTTCTTTTTCCTTTATAATTAAATTAATTATTAACTTAAAAATTTTATAGGTCGCACCTATACCGAATTTGGAACTCTAATTTAAATAATGAGATCGATCTAGATTCGCTTAGACCACGACTAAAGTATGTAGAGTAGTAAGTCGACCAAAAGGCCTGCTCCCTCCAGAGTTCTGAACAAGATAGTGAGGCGCTAATCTCATATTTTAATTAAGATCAATATAATAAACTAGCAACTTTCTCTAGAATGGGGCTTATAAACATAGACCTAAATGACCAATAAGCAAATCTCCTATCTTGCGCGATAGGTGAATCAAGTATACCAGACTACTTTTCAATGAGATTTAAAGAAAGAATTAAGGCAAAAATCATCAGAAAAAAGCTCAAAGAACATAGAGCAAGCAACCCGAAACCCTCACAAGAACGCCCTCCATAAGCACAAGTAACAAGTCAGTTACCTAACCAGCCAAGTCTGAAACAAAGTCAGGACATCTTTGACTAAACCTTCATTTAAAGGTTTAGTCATCCACCAGTATTTAATAGTGCTCCTATATAATAACTGAATAATTAAGACTCTCAATCAGGAACTCAAGAGTCTAACCTTTTGAGATACCTTTAACCTATAAGCTAACTAAGTTAATTTATTCAATTATACTAACACGAAGTTACCTAAATTAGACCTATGGGGGAAACCTATATTAGAAAAGCCACTACTGCAATCCCCGACATGGAATGATATGTTCTAACCAGGTTTCTAATTATCAAAGCAACTTGATACTCATAAAACCCAGAGACCCGACTAACAAAACCCCATCTTCCAAAAATCTCTTTTTCAGAATTCTACTATCAAATAGGAAGAATGGTTGAAAATAAGTGATGACGCACTTCCAGTACTAGATAGGGAAATAAAAAATTTTATACCTTCGCCAAAAATAATTTTTTAACCAAACTTATACATTTGACAAAGACACTAATTGTGTAAGGTGCCGCCCTAAAATTATACAAGAAATACTCTAGTCACGGAATGAACTCACCAATGACAAACCAGGAGTAAAAATCCAAGCGTCTCCATATTGACTATAAATATCAGAAAAATTTTCGGTTGACATCAGAAATGACAAGAAAGTCGATAACCTGATCAGATCCTCAAAAAACCGAATATTTAAAAAGAAATACCAGCAATGTAATTAATGATGGGTATACAATACTAAAATGAATAATTGTATAATAGAACTAGCCAAAATTCAGCTGACGATAAAAATAAATTGAATAACTAAGTGTAATGGTAATTTAGTTGTACAACTAGAAATTTGCAAAGAGTTAGAAAATTCAAATTATTGTAAAGAGCCCTAAAAAGTCTGACCATAATATATACTAAGTATAAACAAGAGGCTCCAACAACTGAAGCTAAACCTAAGAACTTCAGCAAGACCAAGTGCATCATAATGAGGAAGAGAAAATGAAGAAAGAGCAGACAAACAAAAAGAAAACTACACCGGTGAAAACCAAAAGTGGTGTCAACAATTAAAAGGGCTTGACCCTTAACCATATTATCATATATATTAGATCGGGGGTCCCCAGAGACCTCAATGGGATCATATAATTATTATTATTATAATTAAATGAACTTTAGATTGACTCATTTTTACGAATGCTATTTTCCATACGGACCTGAAAACTAGGATGCTATTATTCAGAAAATAAAGAAAATTAATGGACAAATCGACCAAGTCAACGTCTATCTTGATTTAGAAGAGAAAAACACTATCTTGAAATCTTATGCCAAAAATATGCAATAGGTCTTCAAAAAAACCACTTTACACTAGACAATAGCTTAGGGAAAAAGATTCTGAATTAGCTAAACATCAAAATAACTAAACCAGCATGGAAGAATATTCAAGATCTATTCGAAGCAAAACATGAAATTGTTCTAATTGCAGGTGATTAAGAATGTTTGCAAGACTTTCAGAGAGATCCTGGAGTGCTGCTAGCTCAAGAGCCTCTTCTTTATTTGCTCCATCAAAGACTAAGAAAGAGACGCTGGCTGAATTCACTGATTTACTAAAAAGAGGTGAAATACATAGTCTTTAAGACTACATTAAGATGTACTGTGACAACAACAATGACATAATACAGATCTAAGAAATTGAGCCTAGACTGAAAGGCTTAACGAAAATGCTAATTGGATCAGGATTACTAGAGAGATAATTAATTCGAGTACTAGAATCACTTCAGAAATATGTGTTAAAAAATATGGAGAAGTAAAAATAACTGAGCAAACTGACTACAGATTAGCTTTAGAAAAGGAGATATTATGAGGCTATCGATGCACTTTTCGAAGTGATAGTATAGAGAACTGATGCTAAGAAATGCTGTGAGTGGCTCTATGGAAATGTAGATACGGAAAAGACAACAATTGTTATGATGCTCTAAAAGATCTTTGTGTGCGATGGACTTCAAGAGGACCATTCTCACATTAAGCTTTAAGTAATTCCAATTAAGTTCCAGCCTCAAATAGTGCTTATGGATGAGATGAACGATAGGCATTACTTAGTAAAGATAGGGTTGCCAAAATGAAAAGGCTCTAGGAAGGCGGTGGGTATTCAATTAAAGTTAAATACTGGGAAGTGCAATTAGAATACATCAACACGGTAGTAGTGATCACCACTAATTCCTTGCCATTTAAGTATCTTGAGAAAATCGATAAGCAGGCATTTGAGGCTCGATGCCATCTTATTCACATGAGTAATGATGCGAAGTGCAATTGTAAGAAATTCCCCTCTGATAAGTTAAGCATAGCAAAGAACTTTAAGTCTTGACTGGAGGAAGAAGACACAGATGACAAAGAGTCACAAGAAGAGAAGATAGAGAGAGATGACAATGTAGTTGAGGAAAGAATAGAAAGCAAGCACTCTGAAGATATTCAATGATTGTTTTTTTTCTTCTGATGGCTGATGCTTTAACTAATTCGTAATTAAAACTAAGTCAATTCACATTAAAACATCTTTTTATTAATTCTAATATCTAAATCACTTGACACAAACAAAGCACTGTCAAATGTGTCAAATGACAAATCGGATCAAACAATTTCGGAAACACTGATCTAAAACGGTGAGGCCTTGAAACATAACGGTCAGTACATCAAGCCAAATTTTATCTGTAGACAAGTCTATTTATTGGCAGTTATGGTTAATCACATTTAAACTTGTATTTTAATATTTGATTTCCCCGATTCAATTCTATTTTAGCAATATCATTCTTGTATTGTTAAGACTATAGATATTTATATTTAAATAAGGCAATATTCACTGATAGAAGATACAGTATTTTCATCATATCCTCTATATTTTAAGTTGCTTTCTTCTAATTTCTAAAGTATTTGCTTATTTTGGATAAATCATCCATTACTTCAATAATATTTTACTTATTTTTACAATAAATCAAGTCAATTAGATGTCTCTAAATAATTAAGTAAAGTTGAAGTTATTATTATACATTAAATGATTTAAACACATTTTATATACTTACATAATGCATAAATTCCTATATTATACTATAAAAATAATCAATTTAATTTAATCAACCACAGAATAGATTTTTGCTATATAATTTAAACTACAATAATGTAACTATCTTCGATTGCCTTTTTGTTTAATTGATAACACCAGACTCTGTTAATCTTGCAAATGAGAATGCCCACTGTAGGTGTCAAGCAGTACAATTTTGCAGTGATAAGAGACGGTACTGGATGTTAATAGTGACCACTTACTTATTCAGTAATTAAAGGCTGTGTGTCTGTGATTAAAGCTGGAAAGAAGGGATTAAAAACAATTTGCATTAAAAAGTGAGGCACATTTAATATTCTCCTATTTATAAATTAGAAATCTTATAAATTATATATAATATAATTAAGTGGCATTTGCTTAAATGTAGGAAGTATTACTCTCTGGGAATATCGAAATGTTATTCATAAGTTTAATGAGGGAAAGCTAAGTTCAAGGAAATAGGCATATAAAGACTAATTATATTTAAATAATTTAGAATTAGTATTTAAAATTATCAAAGATATAGGAATGAATTATGCATAATTAATGAAAGATAAAATGTGATGACTATATTGACCTGCGGAATATAGTTCTTTTGAAGAAGAACAAAGTAAACTATGCGAAGGTTCATGACGAATTTGCTTCATAGAATTATATCAATATTGCTTTAATTACAGGAGAAATAGTAAATTAAGGGTGAAAATATCATAATAACAAATGGAAGTCAACTAATACCAATCTCTGCGATACTAGCTGATGAGAGGCATATCGTGTCATTAACCAGAGAATTTTCATTGAAAAAGCTTTAAATCTATGCTTATTGTTGGCACTTGTGTTATTGGACTACGGCATGTCAATGTCTTCTATAGATTAAGTTTGAAATCACGATAACTTGACATGAATAAGATATGCCCATTCCTTGATACGTATTTATCAATTTAAATTATGAAATCTCTCGAGAATCAAGGAATGTAATTCATTCTAAAAACTAAAGTTTTTTTCTGGTAGAGGTGGCTCCAATAGCTTAGATATAGATATTGAGCATATGGATACTAGCTAGAAGGAGACACATAAATTGGATGTTGAATTAGCAACATCAAGCTTACTAGCCTACACAGCTGGTTTTCAGCTTGATAAAGTTGTCATTGCTGTTGACATATATGCAAAGGTAGAGGCCAATAATCACTGATATACTCATATTACAAATGTATTTACTGTTAATGATCTGATAAAAGGATCAATCCTAACATATAAGGCTGAAGATGAAAGTATCGCAGCTGTTGAGTAAATTCTAGGATAAGGAAGTTATGTATATTATGCTGCAATCCCTGAAGTTATTTATAATTATTCAGAAATCGATTCAGTTGGAGAGATATTTAAAAAGAATAGAAATAAACAAAAAAGAAATATATAAATGGATTCTTCAAGATTTTAGTAAAAAGCAGAGTTAGATCAAACAATGATTTAGGAGATTTAGTTAAAATATTAGGTAATGAATAATCAGGAAAAGATATTGGGAGCCCATATTTTAGGTACTAATTATTAAAAAAATAACTGGTGAGAGGATTGCTGAAGGTGTCTTTGGTATGGAATATGGTGTTAATGCTGAGAATACCACCGGAATCTCCCATGCTCATCCTACACTTTCAGAAGCCATCATTGATGCTTGTATGGCTGCTCTCGATAAGTCTATATATTCTTAAGTTTGTTCTCTATTACATTATTTCTAGAATGTTTTTTATTGCACTTATAATTTATTAGATAAAGTACAATTTAATAATTCAACGTAATAAAACTACTAAGTAACTGAATTGGATATTTATTCAATTAAATAACTTAAAAATTCGTTAATCATTTTATCTCATGCATAAGTTTTTCTTGATGATTTACATTCTTACTGAAATTACTTTTGCAATAATTGGACAAATTAGACATATTATCTGGAAAGCTCTCATTGAAACCATATCTGGAACAAACTAAGCGCAATACACTAATTACTTTATTATATATTTTCTTTAAAACTGCATTTTCATACTGTTCCTTCACATTCAATTAACTCCTTGTAGTCTTTACTTTTTCCTGCTAATTTATGAACTAAGTCAATGTTCAGCTTTTGAATTGTGTCTAATTGCTACTTCAAACGCCCACATTCTCTCTCTTATTCCTGTAGCTGTACAATTTCATGCGGTCTAAACAGTTTTCATCAATGCTCAAGTCATAATCTTCCTTATCAAACTTTAAATTGCGTGCTTCGCACTCCTCGGTATTTGGATATTCTTGTAAATGAAGTAAACTTTCACTCTAATAAACTTCAATATAATTATTTGTATAAGAATGTAATAGTTTGCAACTAATGACTAATATTTGATATAAATTGGTGGTTAAATTAAGAGCAAATTAATTATTTATTAGTTTGACAATTTAAGAACCACAAATATTGCATCTTAGATTAATTTTAGGAATTTTATCGCATTTAGATGCATGTTAAAACTATATAATTATAAAACTCTCATAAATAATATTTGTTTTATTAATATAAATAACAAATATTTTCTATGAATATGTAGACTTTGCATGAAGTATGCAACTAATCACCATCTTATATCTATTTTTTAATTTCCTCAATCATATTTTTAATTGAGACTAGCTGTGATTGAACATTAAGCTATGTGTACCTTTTGATACTTAATTTATTTTCAATTTCTATAAAGTTTTTTAAACATGCCTCTATTTTATCTAATATGATAAAATTTATGCAAATGTTATCACACTTGAATCACTTAAATGTGTCAATAAACACATTTAATAAAGAATTAAATAATAATTAATAGAATGGACAAGATGTGAGTGGAGTTCCTCTTAATTTAGTCATCTTAAACAATGCGTTTCCTGCAGAAAAAATTGGATTATCTGCTAAACTTCAAAGAGTCTTTCAGTCAGTTATGACTTATTATCATTATGAATATATTCAAGTATCACAAAATTCAATATTAATTTTATGGTTTATATTATATAAAAGAATGCTAATAAATAGATGAAAAAGTTTAATAAATATATTTAGTTTAATCATTTAAGTATTTTAATTATCGAACTAAAATAAATAAACAATCTAATTATAGATACTTAATTTATTTTTATTCACATTCATTATTATTACTTTATAGCTTCAGTTCCTGCTTATTATTATTGATATTAGTCTTCCATTTTTCTCACAACAATCTTTTCGTTCGACATGTTTCCTTAGTCCTACAATCTCCTTTGCTTCTTAGTCATCAAAATCTTTCCGTCCGAGCTCCTCCTCTGCCTCCTATGATTCCTCCATTGCTGAACTCTCCACTGTATTGTGACTCTCTGATCTATCTCTATGTGGTCTACCTACAACGCATCTTCCATCTTTGTCTAATCCTCTGATGCCATCTCAGCCATCTCTGCATCCTCCTCTGTAGTTGCCATCGGCATCGTCTCTTCTCTCACGCTACTCGGGCTCTCCTTCCTCAATAATACCCCTATTGACGAGTTTCTCTACTCCCCTTTGACCTACAAATCACCCGGAGGCTATTCTTCAGATTGGGCATCTTCAGCATTTTTGAACTTTAGATATTGCAAACGAAGTAAGGAGCGAACATTCGAATGAGGGGCGGCCAGTGATACCATGCGATTCTGCAGGTTCTGATCTACGGAGATAAAGTCTCCGACTTAGATAAGTGTCCTAGATCCCGAAAAGTGAGCATCTTTATTTTCGGGGACAACCCTATACCAATAGCGAGCGCCCTGGGGCACATTTCCATTTCTCAAACTGCATGTATACTTCATTCAGTTCAGTCATACCTGGGAATCTCCTTAACCTGCTACCCTTTCCACTCTGTACTGAGCGGATTCCCTAGCGTGCTCTCTAAGGCGCCTGTGCGGATTCTTCAACTATCTAGTGGGGTTCAAAAGAGATAGAGTACACTCCAATAGGGAGACAGAGGAATCTTGAACCAGTTTACTGTGCGTGCTGCACTTGTTGGCGTCTCGAACATGGGGTTCTCTTTCACTCTGGCGTTTCAGATCTCCACTATGACTTCTTCGCATTAAATAGTGCAGGCTTAGATACCGAGTGAGAAGGTGTAATCATTTAGTGGGGTAGAAGCTAATACAAGCCTTTCTCTTGCTTATACTCTTTCAGTTCCTTGCATATATACAAACAGTCTCAACCCAAATAGAGTGCTACATCTTGCTCTTCTTACTCATAACGCACCAAACAAGGACTACTTAAATACACTAATGTTTAGCTAGAAAATGTCACATGATCTGTGGACCATACAATGCCACTGGAAATTTATTGCATCCATGCTATGTAGATGCGTGTAATGCTGTTACAGTTAATGTCAAAAATGTCAATGGCTTCATCCTCCTCTTTCTGCACCCTTGCCTACAGGGCTACCCGCTAGTAGTACTGGCTCAACGGCATCTTCACTGGACTTCTCTGGTAGTGCCTGTGTATTTCTCATCATCCTAGATTAGATTACAGTTTAAGGGAGGTCACCATTTAGAGCTGTTAGGAATAATTTTAAAGTGTGATTAATAATATTAATTAGCTAAATACTTACTTTAGAAATTTGGTTGCTTTCTGTTTTGTGATAGAAGCCTGTATATATATATATATTAGAACTAAGTGTAATAATTGAAAGCAACAAAATATTTATAATAACTATCTATTTATTTAAATTCAAATTAAACTTTTATAAACTTCCTATTCAAATTCAAATTATACTTTTAGTAAATTAAGTTTATTACTACATCTTTATAATATAATTAAATTTAATTTTAATTTAAAAAAAGCATTTCCAAGCTTAATAAATTCAAGTTATATTTATTTTTATAGTCTTTTATAGATATATTCCCATTAAAACAAAACTTATGATGATAAATATAGCTTTGTAAACACATAGAAGATAACAAAATATTTAGAATCTGAAATTTTGTACAATGACTCTAAAATCGCAAGGATGATGTGTTTTATTAATATTTAATAATCCTAGTTCTGAAAAGTGATTCTTAATTCGATCATATTATTCCAATTAGTTTATTTTGATTTTTTTAAGCTATTTTTGTTGAGGAAAAATACTATCATTTATGTAGCTATTAATTCGTGAATCAACTTTGATTAAATAATCTTTTTCTTTAATGTATATCATCATTTGCTCAATTGATTTATAAGTATGGTAAGACATTTAATTCATTTAAACAATTAAATGAGAAAACAAAATATTAAAGTACAAATGTAGTAAAGATTTAAAATTTATATTGATTAAATTATTTAACTAGATAATAAATATTTAATTGTTAATTTGAAGAAATATAAAATGCCAATAAATAACTTTTAAATGTATATAGTCAGTAAGATTATTTATTTTCCAGATATTGTCAAAAATTCCATCAATTGTAAATATTTTTCCATTTTTATTAAATATATAAATTCTATATAGTGAGGAGAATTTGATAAAAGTATAATTTAAATTTGAATAAGGTGGTTGTTAATTTAAATTAAAAAATAAATAAGTATAGTATTTTTTTAATTTTAAATTAATTTGGTAGTTTTAAGAAATTAAGCATAGTTCATTATATATATAGGGGGTTTTAGAAAATTAAAAAGCTACTAAATTTAATGATTGATTTGAGTTAAATTTTATCAGCTATAAATAGCGACCTCCCATAGACAGTAATCTTATTCATGATGACAAGGAATACACGGCCAGTACTAGTGGCTTTTAGTGATGACAACTATCAGCCAGTACTACCAGTGGGTAGCCCTGCAGGCATGGGTGTAGTGGAAAGGGAGGGTGAAGCCAAAGACGTATGTATCTTCGATTAACTCACCATTCAAAACCCCAAAACCCTTTCAGTAGTTTGATTGAGTTTTTGATTGATAAAAGTAGACTTTTAATGCATATTTTATTAGGGTTCATGTAGGGTTTAATTTTTAAATATTAGTATTTTAAGTGAGTATAACAAGCGAGTTTTTAAAATATTTCACACAAACATAAGCTTAGAGTCATGGGCGGTTCTCTGAATAATATCTTTCTAAGTTGATGTTTGATTGTTTCTATTGTTTGTTAATTCTCTTAGCTTGGATTGATAATAGTTGAGTATGCAAGTTCTCTGAGACCTCTATTTATTTTATTTTTATCGAGATATTGTTTGATTCTTTGCTTAGAATCTCTCTCACCCCTGCAGCTAAAGTAATCGTTTCTTGGCATGTCGCTCTCTATTATTATTATTACTGCTAGAGCCCAGATATCCCATTAAGTGTCTCCATCTTTCCAATTCTCTCTTTGGGAAATATCCAGGAGTGCCGTATACATTTCCTTATGCAGAGGCTTGCACTCTTTGAGCTCTGTTGAAGTCTATAATATAAACTCTAAGAGGGTGAAAGTTGATCATGATGTTCTCTGGCTTTAAGTCTCTATGAACATAACCTAGCTTGTGAAGCTCTTCAATCCCTTCAACTATCTGCTATACTATCTAGCTAATTTATCTTTGACATCTATTTTCAGATAAGAATTCTCTGTAAGTCATTTCAAGTAATGGAAGCCTGAAGGCTACATATCTTTACCAAGTAAAATAGCATCAAGCAAGATGATATGCCTGCACTCATTTAACTTTGCCTTTTAAAGAGCATAATACTCATTTGCAAATTTCTTTTGGAACTTGTCATCAGCAATCAAAACCCCAAAACCCCTTAGTGAGGTTTATAAGTGCTTTGATTAGTAGGGTAAAGTTGGGGTTTTATTAGGGTTTGTAGAGAAATTAGGCCAGTTTGCAAAATGAGAAATAGAAATTACGATTTTTGGGGTCTATTTATGATGAGAAATATTTAGATTTACTGCTTAAGCTTAGGTATGGTGCGAGTATTAATATAGACTTACTCAAAGCAGTTATGAATTGTGCTGCTATAGCAAAGCTCCTGCGCAAGAGTGCCTCAACAGTTAGGTATCATTGCTTGTTAGCTGTTTAGCATTTCAATTCTGGTTCTTGATAACATCCTGTAAGAAAATAAAAGTTCTCTTAGCACCATATTGAATATCTCTGCGATTCTAAGACTCTTAAGTATTGGGCACATTTCCCACTTGACGAGCGAGCTGTGATGTTTCATCGCAAGTTTCCTGACATGCGTATCTCACCATAGACTATCGCAAATATTTATTGAAGGAACGGTATTACCTTCAAGACTGTCAATAGAGTGAAGAGAGTGATTGACTTTACTCTCCATTTTATAGTAATAATTTAAACTATATATATGATTAAATGCAGAGGTCTGTTGATAATAACATCAAGTTCATACACGCTGATGAAGCTGTGTTTCGTTCAACACCTTTATTAATAAGTCTTGGTACAAGAAGTACGATAATATAGAAGTGTATGACTAAAAGGTTAAGGTTGTCACTGACGCAATTTTGGCTGGTATCAGTGAAGATTCAGGCTTAGAAACTTATGTTATTCATCCTCGCTCTATTAAGCTAGAGCAGTATATAGAGTTTTTACATAAGCTAAGAGATAAGTACAACGATCAAGAGATTATCCTGTTTGTTGATAACCTCTCAGTTCATAAGACTAAGGAATCTAAGAAAGCTTATGAAGAGTTAAAGATAACTCCTGTGTATAACGTTCCTTACAGTCTTCAATTTAATGGAATCGAATTCTATTGGAGTTAGATTAAGACTCACTACAAGAAACTCTTGCTGTATCCCCTAATGCATTATCTACCAATCGACACAGTAGACTTAATACAGAGTAGTTGCAAGAGAGTGGGTAAAGAATAGACTACGATATGTGCAAGGAAAGGAAGAATGAATGTTTATTAATAAGTGTTAGACTTAAATGAATGAATTATTTCACATATCAAACGAACTCTTAAATGGATTCGGCTTCTCTTTCTTTTCTTCCTCTGGTGCTTTACTAGGACCCATGTTTCTTCTCTTTGTACCAGCACCAGCATCTATGTTCATATCATCAGACTTTTAAACTTCATTATAAAGTCTCTTGCTAACTTAATGAATGGTTTGAGACTTTCTCTCTCTGTTAACCTTTGCATTCTCTTTCATTAGAAATATACCAGTTCCAGGTTTCCCTAAAAAGTTATAAATCAAAGCTTACTAGAGAGATAAAGATGCTTCTTAAGGCTCTGCTAGCCACGTCTCGCTTATTAGTATTCCTTGCTTCTTTTAATCTTCAGGATAAATAGAGTAGCGTTTCTTATGAGCTTCTTCTATAATTTTTCTCTCAAATAATCCTCTTTGATTGTACCAAGAACACCAAAGAAGAAGTTTCTTTCAGGCAATTTATATGAGAGTTACTTCTTGCTAGGAAGGTAAATAACCACTTCATCATCTTTCATTGCATCCTCGTATAGATTTGTGACTGAAATCTCTGGGTAGTTAGGTATTTCAATCAGTTTGATTTCTATGTTTTTAAAAGCTTTCTTCTCCTCGCAGAGTAGTATTGCTTTTAAGAATGATATTTTAGTACCTTCCATCGTTGGAAGGAATAGACCAACTGTATACATCGTTGATTAACATCAATTTATTTACCATGCTAAGTAAGGTATCGATAGAGATCCTCCTTGCTTCTGAATCTTGAGATCATTTCTTGAGCATCAACCCTTTTCATTTGTTCATTGAATGATTCCATCTTTGTTCCTCTTCCTATTAATGAATTTCAAGTTTTAATTTATAGACTTCTGGATCCTATCCTTTAAAATCTTACTATTAAATATGGGCATCTTATAGAAGTCAACCCTGTAAAGATACGTGGAGAAAGTTCGCAGAAGCTGTAACAAACTTCAGAGATGGAGCTCCATTTTTATCAATTTAGTTTCATTAAATTAGCACTAAATTTGTTTAAATTTAGTTAGTACCGGTACTTAATCCGTTTAAGTTTAATTGGTACCAATTTAATAGTACCAAAACTTAATTAGTACCTAGTTTTAATCCAGTGAGGTTTTAATGGAAAAGTTCCAATCTGGTTTAAAACTTAATTGGTACCAGTACCAACCTGAACTTTATCTGAGTTGGTACCAGAATCAAAATTATTAAGTGAAAAATTACAAAAATTATAGTTATAAACTGAGTAGAAATATGAAGTCTTAGAGCTGAGATCAAACCATCATTAATGCTGTAGCAACTCCTATATAGTCCAGCTATAGCTATAGAGGTTTTAAGAACTTTATAATAGAAATTTAAATTTGAATTTAAACATGGCGGTCAACTTAAATCGTAGAGCGGCACTTTTAGGAGCAGGTCAATCAATGCTTAACTTTGGTTCAACCAAGAAACAAGAAGTTATATATATTGAGAGGGAGGCAGAGTTAAGAGCTCTTGAATTTGAAGCACAAGTTTTTATTATATAAGTTTAAAACATGAAACAGAAAGCTGAAATAGAAGTTTAAACATTAATAAAAGATGTTGAGGAAGAAAAGGAACAGCTTCAGATTTAAAGGATTAAAACTTTTGAATGCTAAGACTGCTAAAATTTTTTCTCTACTGATTCCAGTTTGAAGAGACATAT
>ARYC01017649.1:0-38115 GCA_000711775.1 Oxytricha trifallax | reverse complement strand
TGAATATATTCAAGTATCACAAAATTCAATATTAATTTTATGGTTTATATTATATAAAAGAATGCTAATAAATAGATGAAAAAGTTTAATAAATATATTTAGTTTAATCATTTAAGTATTTTAATTATCGAACTAAAATAAATAAACAATCTAATTATAGATACTTAATTTATTTTTATTCACATTCATTATTATTACTTTATAGCTTCAGTTCCTGCTTATTATTATTGATATTAGTCTTCCATTTTTCTCACAACAATCTTTTCGTTCGACATGTTTCCTTAGTCCTACAATCTCCTTTGCTTCTTAGTCATCAAAATCTTTCCGTCCGAGCTCCTCCTCTGCCTCCTATGATTCCTCCATTGCTGAACTCTCCACTGTATTGTGACTCTCTGATCTATCTCTATGTGGTCTACCTACAACGCATCTTCCATCTTTGTCTAATCCTCTGATGCCATCTCAGCCATCTCTGCATCCTCCTCTGTAGTTGCCATCGGCATCGTCTCTTCTCTCACGCTACTCGGGCTCTCCTTCCTCAATAATACCCCTATTGACGAGTTTCTCTACTCCCCTTTGACCTACAAATCACCCGTGCAGGCTATTCTTCAGATTGGGCATCTTCAGCATTTTTGAACTTTAGATATTGCAAACGAAGTAAGGAGCGAACATTCGAATGAGGGGCGGCCAGTGATACCATGCGATTCTGCAGGTTCTGATCTACGGAGATAAAGTCTCCGACTTAGATAAGTGTCCTAGATCCCGAAAAGTGAGCATCTTTATTTTCGGGGACAACCCTATACCAATAGCGAGCGCCCTGGGGCACATTTCCATTTCTCAAACTGCATGTATACTTCATTCAGTTCAGTCATACCTGGGAATCTCCTTAACCTGCTACCCTTTCCACTCTGTACTGAGCGGATTCCCTAGCGTGCTCTCTAAGGCGCCTGTGCGGATTCTTCAACTATCTAGTGGGGTTCAAAAGAGATAGAGTACACTCCAATAGGGAGACAGAGGAATCTTGAACCAGTTTACTGTGCGTGCTGCACTTGTTGGCGTCTCGAACATGGGGTTCTCTTTCACTCTGGCGTTTCAGATCTCCACTATGACTTCTTCGCATTAAATAGTGCAGGCTTAGATACCGAGTGAGAAGGTGTAATCATTTAGTGGGGTAGAAGCTAATACAAGCCTTTCTCTTGCTTATACTCTTTCAGTTCCTTGCATATATACAAACAGTCTCAACCCAAATAGAGTGCTACATCTTGCTCTTCTTACTCATAACGCACCAAACAAGGACTACTTAAATACACTAATGTTTAGCTAGAAAATGTCACATGATCTGTGGACCATACAATGCCACTGGAAATTTATTGCATCCATGCTATGTAGATGCGTGTAATGCTGTTACAGTTAATGTCAAAAATGTCAATGGCTTCATCCTCCTCTTTCTGCACCCTTGCCTACAGGGCTACCCGCTAGTAGTACTGGCTCAACGGCATCTTCACTGGACTTCTCTGGTAGTGCCTGTGTATTTCTCATCATCCTAGATTAGATTACAGTTTAAGGGAGGTCACCATTTAGAGCTGTTAGGAATAATTTTAAAGTGTGATTAATAATATTAATTAGCTAAATACTTACTTTAGAAATTTGGTTGCTTTCTGTTTTGTGATAGAAGCCTGTATATATATATATATTAGAACTAAGTGTAATAATTGAAAAGCAACAAAATATTTATAATAACTATCTATTTATTTAAATTCAAATTAAACTTTTATAAACTTCCTATTCAAATTCAAATTATACTTTTAGTAAATTAAGTTTATTACTACATCTTTATAATATAATTAAATTTAATTTTAATTTAAAAAAAGCATTTCCAAGCTTAATAAATTCAAGTTATATTTATTTTTATAGTCTTTTATAGATATATTCCCATTAAAACAAAACTTATGATGATAAATATAGCTTTGTAAACACATAGAAGATAACAAAATATTTAGAATCTGAAATTTTGTACAATGACTCTAAAATCGCAAGGATGATGTGTTTTATTAATATTTAATAATCCTAGTTCTGAAAAGTGATTCTTAATTCGATCATATTATTCCAATTAGTTTATTTTGATTTTTTTAAGCTATTTTTGTTGAGGAAAAATACTATCATTTATGTAGCTATTAATTCGTGAATCAACTTTGATTAAATAATCTTTTTCTTTAATGTATATCATCATTTGCTCAATTGATTTATAAGTATGGTAAGACATTTAATTCATTTAAACAATTAAATGAGAAAACAAAATATTAAAGTACAAATGTAGTAAAGATTTAAAATTTATATTGATTAAATTATTTAACTAGATAATAAATATTTAATTGTTAATTTGAAGAAATATAAAATGCCAATAAATAACTTTTAAATGTATATAGTCAGTAAGATTATTTATTTTCCAGATATTGTCAAAAATTCCATCAATTGTAAATATTTTTCCATTTTTATTAAATATATAAATTCTATATAGTGAGGAGAATTTGATAAAAGTATAATTTAAATTTGAATAAGGTGGTTGTTAATTTAAATTAAAAAATAAATAAGTATAGTATTTTTTTAATTTTAAATTAATTTGGTAGTTTTAAGAAATTAAGCATAGTTCATTATATATATAGGGGGTTTTAGAAAATTAAAAAGCTACTAAATTTAATGATTGATTTGAGTTAAATTTTATCAGCTATAAATAGCGACCTCCCATAGACAGTAATCTTATTCATGATGACAAGGAATACACGGCCAGTACTAGTGGCTTTTAGTGATGACAACTATCAGCCAGTACTACCAGTGGGTAGCCCTGCAGGCATGGGTGTAGTGGAAAGGGAGGGTGAAGCCAAAGACGTATGTATCTTCGATTAACTCACCATTCAAAACCCCAAAACCCTTTCAGTAGTTTGATTGAGTTTTTGATTGATAAAAGTAGACTTTTAATGCATATTTTATTAGGGTTCATGTAGGGTTTAATTTTTAAATATTAGTATTTTAAGTGAGTATAACAAGCGAGTTTTTAAAATATTTCACACAAACATAAGCTTAGAGTCATGGGCGGTTCTCTGAATAATATCTTTCTAAGTTGATGTTTGATTGTTTCTATTGTTTGTTAATTCTCTTAGCTTGGATTCAAATAGTTGAGTATGCAAGTTCTCTGAGACCTCCATTTATTTTATTTTTATCAAGATATTGTTTGATTCTCTGCTTAGAAATCTCTCTCACCTCTACAGCTAAAGTAATCGTTTCTTGGCATGTCACTCTCTATTATTATTATTACTGCAAGAGCCCAGATCTCCCATTAAGTGTCTCCATCTCTCCAATCCTCTCTCTGGGAAATATCCAGGAGTGCCGTATACATTTCCTTATGCAGAGGCTTGCACTCTTTGAGCTCTGTTGAAGTCAATAATATAAACTCTAAGAGGCTGAAAGTTCATCACGAAATTCTCTGGCTTTAAGTCTCTATGAACATAACCTAGCTTGTGAAGCTCTTCAATCCCCTCAACTATCTGCTATACTATCTAGCCAATTTATCTCTGACATCTATTGTCAGATAATAATTCTCTGTAAGTCATTTCAGGTAAAGGAAGCCTGAAGGCTACATGATCTTTGCCAAATAAAATAGCATCAAGCTATATGATATGCCTGCACTCATTTAACTTTGCCTTTTAAAGAGCATAATACTCATTAGCAAATTCCATTTTGGAACTTGTCATCAGCAATCAAAACCCCAAAACCCCTCAGTGAGGTTTATAAGTGCTTTGATTAATAGGGTAAAGTTGGGGTTTTATTAGGGTTAGTGTTAGTAGAGAAATTAGGCCAGTTTGCAAAATGAGAAATAGAAATTAGCGATTTTGGGGTCTATTTATGATGAGAAATATTTAGATTTACTGCTTAAGCTTAGGTATGGTGCGAGTATTAATTTAGACTAACTCAAACCAGTTATGAATTATGCTGCTATAGCTAAGCTCCTGCGCAAGAGTGCCTCAACAGTTAGGTATCATTGCTTGTTAGCTGTTTAGCATTTCAATTCTGGTTCTTGATAACATCCTGTAAGAAAACAAAAGTTCTCTTAGCACCATATTGAATATCTCTGCGATTCTAAGACTCTTAAGTATTGGGCACATTTCCCACTTGACTAGCGAGCTGTGATGTTTCATCGCAAGTTTCCTGACATGCGTATCTCACCATAGACTATTGCAAATATTTATTGAAGGAATGGTATTACCTTCAAGACTGTCAATAGAGTGAAGAGAGTGATTGACTTTACTCTGCCATTTTATAGTAATAATTTAAACTATATATACGATTAAATGCAGAGGTCTGTTGATAATAACATCAAGTTCATACACGCTGATGAAGCTGTGTTTACGTTCAACCACCTTTATTAATAAGTCTTGGTACAAGAAGTACGATAATATAGAAGTGTATGACTAAAAGGTTAAGGTTGTCACTCACGCAATTTTGGCTGCTATCAGTGAAGATTCAGGCTTAGAAACTTATGTTATTCATCCTCGCTCTATTAAGCGAGAGCAGTATATAGAGTTCTTACATAAGTTAAGAGATAAGTACAACGATCAAGAGATCATCCTGTTTGTTGATAACCTCTCAGTTCATAAGACTAAGGAATCTAAGAAAGCTTATGAAGAATTAAAGATAACTCCTTTGTATAACGTTCCTTACAGTCCTCAATTAAATGGAATCGAATTCTATTGGAGTTAGATTAAGACTCACTACAAGAAACTCTTGCTGTATCACCTAATGCATGATCTACCAATCGACACAGTAGACTTAATACAGAGTAGTTGCAAGAGAGTGGGTAAAGACTAGACTACGATATGTGCAAGGAAAGGAAGAATGAATGTTTATTAATAAAACTGTTAGACTTAAATGAATGAATTATTTCACATATCAAACGAACTCTTAAATGGATTCGGCTTCTCTTTCTTTTCTTCCTCTGGTGCTTAACTAGGAACCATGTTTCTTCTCTTTGTACCAGCACCAGCATCAATGTTCATTTCATCAGACTTTTAAACTTCATTATAAAGTCTCTTGCTAACTTAATGAATGGTCTGAGACTTTCTCTCTCTGTGAACCTTTGCATTCTCTTTCATTAGAAATATACCAGTTCCAGGTTTCCCTAAAAAGTTATAAATCAAAGTTTACTAGAGAGATAAGGATGCTTCTTAAGCTCTGCTAGCCACGTCTCGCTTATTAGTATTCCTTGCTTCTTTTAATCTTCAGGAGAAATAGAGTAGCGTTTCTTATGAGCTTCTTCTATAATTTCTCTCAAATAATCCTCTTTGATTGTACCAAGAACACCAAAGAAGAAGTTTCTTACAGGCAATTTATTTGAGAGTTGCTTCTTGCTAGGAAGGTAAATAACCACTTCATCATCTTTCATTGCATCCTCGTAGAGATTTGTGACTGAAATCTCTGGGTAGTTAGGTATTTCAATCAGTTTGATTTCTATGTTTTTAAAAGCTTTCTTCTCCTCTCAGAGTATTGCTTTTAAGAATGATATTTTAGTACCTTCCATCGTTGGAAGGAATAGACCAACTGTATACATCGTTGATTAACATCAATTTATTTTACCATGCTAAGTAAGGTATCGATAGAGATCCTCCTTGCTTCTTAATCTTGATATCATTTCTTGAGCCTCAACCCTTTTCATTTGTTCATTGAATGATTCCATCTTTGTTCCTCTTCCTATTAATGAATTTCAAGTTTTAATTTATAGACTTCTGGATCCTATCCTTTAAATCTTACTATTAAATATGGGCATCTTATAGGAGGTCAACCCTGTAAGGATACGTGGAGAAGGTTCGCAGAAGCTGTAACAAACTTCAGAGATGGAGCTCCATTTTTATCAATTTAGTTCCATTAAATTAGTACTAAATTTGTTTAAATTTAATTAGTACCGGTACTAAAATCGTTTAAGTTTAATTGGTACCAATTTAATAGTACCAAAACTTAATTTGTACCTAGATTTAATCCAGTGAGGTTTTAATGGAAAAGTTCCAATCTGGTTCAAAACTTAATTGGTACCAGTACCAACCTGAACTTTATCTGATTTGGTACCAGAATCAAAATTATTAAGTGCAAAATAACAAAAATTATAGTTATAAACTGAGTATAAATATGAAGTCTTAGAGCTGAGATCAAACCATCATTAATGCTGTAGCAACTCCTATATATTCCAGCTATAGCTATAGAGGTTTTAAGAGCTTTATAATAGAAATTTAAATTTATTTTAAACATGGCGGTCAACTTAAATCGTAGAGCGGCACTTTTAGGAGCAGGTCAATCAATGCTTAACTTTGGTTCAACCAAGAAACAAGAAGTTATATATATTGAGAGGGAGGCAGAGCTAAGAGCTCTTGAATTTGAAGCACAGGTTTTTATTATATAGGTTTAAAACATGAAAGAGAAAGCTGAAATAGAAGTTTAAACATTAATAAAAGATGTTGAGGAAGAAAAGGAACAGCTTTAGATTTAAAGGATTAAAACTTTTGAATGCTAAGACTGCTAAAATTTTTTCTCTACTGATTCCAGTTTGAAGAGACATATGAAAGAGGTTCATTCTGGGAAAGCTAAGGTGTATTTTAAGCATGATAAGGTCGATGGCAGGTACTAGTGCACGACTTGTAAGAAGTCTTATACTCACTCAGCTAAAGTTAAGAAACATATGCAGAAGCATCACCTAAGTGAGTTCTTGATTTAAGATAAAGAGACTTAGAAATTAGTGCCCGCTAAAAGAAAATCTAATAATCTTGAGACTTAAAAAGAACAACAGGAGAAGCTCAAGAGGCAGAAGCGAATAGAATTAATGAATCAACCTGCTGGTAATGTCTTTTTAGCATGCTTTTAAGAGAGAGCCATGTATATTCCTGCACTAAATGCAGTAGACCTTAGCAGTTGTATTGAAAACTACTTACATATAAACGTACCTGCTAAAGCAAAACTCATAGTGGTTGATGACTATGCCTACAAGGTATATCCTTTCAGCTATCTCCTTAAAAACGAGCAGTATCAAAATGAGTTTGCTAACGAATATATTGTACTTAGAGAGGCTTAGAAAAAAGATTGCAAGAATTTGCTCAAGCTAGATGGTGTTATTTTAGGGTTTGGTTTCATCGCACTAAGGCTAAAAAAGTTTGAAATGACTCTCCGAGATTATCTATATTAAAACAGATACCCAGATGACTTGAATGATATTCTATCTAATATGATAAAGGGTGTTTAGGAACTTCACGAGCTTGGATACGTTCATAGAGATTTGAAGCCTGAAAATGTTATGCTAAACCTTTGCCCTTTAGAAGTAGTTGTAATCGATTTTAATAGAGCCTTAAGATAAGAGAACCTTAGCAAAGGTTCTTGGTACTCCAGGTTACTTCCCAATCAGAGAGAAATGGACTAATGGCTCTATATAGTGGGATGTTTGGGCAATAGCTGAAATAATATTAGAGTGCGATATGGAAAGCATGACTTACATTAATACAAAATATGAAAAATAATCAATAAATCTAGCTGAGAAGCACATAAAACAAGATGATGTATGCTAAGAAATAAAGAAGATTGTAGAGAAGATAATAGTAAGAGCTCCAGCATATCCAAGACAATCCTTAGACGATATGCTCGAACCACTAAAGAAAGCGAGATTCAAGAGATACAACAAAGACAAGCAAGTAAAATTCGTGTGATATAATTAAACTAATACTCATTAAATACATATTAAAGTCTCATTAAACTTGCGTTTTCTCTACTAACCCTAATAAAACCCCAACTTTACCCTACTAATCAAAGCACTTATAAACCTCACTAAGGGGTTTTGGGGTTTTGATTATAAAAGAGTTTCTACACTATAGTTACAAGAGATAATGGATAAGTTATGCTTAATAATAAAATGATAAAAATTAAGCGAATATAATTATTTTATAATGTGTTATGAATTGTTCCTAAAGCTTTGCTAATTTTTATGCCGCTTAACACTAACACGAGATAAAAAATTTGGAGATAAATTTATTTGAAATGTCTCAAGATATCTACGATTTTGTTTAAGATTTGATTGAATAATAATACTTGAAATAAATGGTCGTCAAGGTTGATAAGTAGGTATAGATTCATTTTAGTTCTAGTAAAATTAATTTAACTTTTTTTTCAATTTATAAGCTTTATTAAAGTTTATCACTCCAAAGTATCAAATGGATTCAGATCAAAATTTGTCTTAATTTACATCGTACTATGAATCAGGAAGAATTGAATAAAAAATTATAGTTAATCTTAAATTAGTAAATAAGTCAGCTGATGTTTTTTTATCTCATTATATTTTAATAATACAAATCTTTTAATTTTTTTTACAGTTAAAAATTAACTTAAAAAATAGATTACGGTAGATTCATTTAGAAAACTATTCGATTTTTAATTTTTATAAATTTCATTTAAATTAAACTGAATTACATAAACTTTTTTTTATGAATAGTATAAGAATTAACAAGATATAAAAATAGAAGGGGATAGAAATTACTCAAAAACTTCGCTTTCACCATCAGAACATAAATCAAAAGTTTCTTCGCAATAAATTTACTTAATTTTATATTTATGTATAGTCAATATCATAGATATCGATTGTACTGTATTATTAAAAAATACAACTTAAGTAAAATCATTAGTAAATTATAATTGAAATATTAATTAAAGTAGTAATTATAATAAACTTAACATAATTTCTCATATTTTAAAAATAATTTTTATGACCCTATAGGAAATCCCAATATTAAAATTTTGTAAGATGTAGGTGAAGCTTATTATTAAAGAAAAATAAATACTAAAAAATCTTGAGAAAGCGGTTTTGACATCATTGTAATTTTTTAGAATATGAAAGAAAGAACCGGACATTTTAATAAATTTTTCAAGATAAGAAACTAGCATTAAGTAATAAATTAGAATTACAATTGCATATTATCAAAATATTAAGCACTCAGTCTTATTAAAATAGCATAAAATGATAATATATATAATAAGGTATAATTGTTAACATAGAAACCATTACGAATTTTAAAAATACAAAAGTGTGAAATATTTAACATAATAATTAATTAATAAAACGATAAGTTTTAAAGTTATTTGAGTTTCTCGCTGTCTCCATTCGTAGGTATTGCAATTTCTTCATAGTTAATCCTGATTTTTCCTTCTGTTCGACACCTGATCAATTTTTCATGAACTCCCGTGATACGGTGATGCTAAAAGTCTCATATATATTTAAAATACTGTAAATCTCAGTCAGCAGTTGGTGTATTCATGCTTTATCTTGTTATTTATCAATAATTCCGTTATTAAAAGCATACTGTAACCATTCTGAAACCTCTGAAAAACAGTAAAATAATTCAAAATATATTAAATTTCACATTATTTGTTAGTACTCCTGCATATTATACTAATAATTTCAGAAACCTTTTTTAAGTATTCAGCTAAAATATATATGCTTCTAAATTAAAAAACTTTTAACAAAAAAGAAATCTCTTATAATAAATTGTTTTCTGCAAAAGCATATATATTTTAGCTGAACATTTAAAAAAGGTTTCTGAAATTATTAGTATAATATGCAGGAGTACTAACAAATAATGTGAAATTTAATATATTTTGAATTATTTTACTGTTTTTCAGAGGTTTCAGAATGGTTACAGTATGCTTTTAATAACGGAATTATTGATAAATAACAAGATAAAGCATGAATACACCAACTGCTGACTGAGATTTACAGTATTTTAAATATATATGAGACTTTTAGCATCACCGTATCACGGGAGTTCATGAAAAATTGATCAGGTGTCGAACAGAAGGAAAAATCAGGATTAACTATGAAGAAATTGCAATACCTACGAATGGAGACAGCGAGAAACTCAAATAACTTTAAAACTTATCGTTTTATTAATTAATTATTATGTTAAATATTTCACACTTTTGTATTTTTAAAATTCGTAATGGTTTCTATGTTAACAATTATACCTTATTATATATCTTTTTAAATTAAAATTATTTTAATTCTTGTACTAGTATTATTTTTTATTGATATAAATCCTAGATAACTCAAATTCTTTACTTGGTTATAAAATCTCAAATAAGTCTTTGAAATTTAACTCGAAATCCTTCTAATATCATCAAAGCTTTTAAGTTTCCAAAATTCTATCTTAAAGTGCATTTGTAAGAGCTGATATTCGATTTCTTAATCCTAATAAAGACGTCAATTTTTGTGTCTTCTATAATTAAATTAAATAATGAGGTCCCCCCCAACTTTCATACCTTAAAATTTATTTCCGAAATTTGAAATTTATTTTTTCACCTAACAATCTTTTTCAAAGTTAAGATAAAAAATCTATAGAAAATAAAATCTTAAAATATTTTTAAATTTTCTCAGTTTTCTTTATAAAAGTAAATTTATATTGGCTTAAAATTAAATTCAAAGATTATTTCATATTTATAGAAACATAAATTTATAAAATATTAAATTAACCTTTTTGTTATATAAGTTCCTGATTTCTCAAAAAAATTCTTTTATTTTTCCAATATTCGTGAGATAGTTTTGTTTGAGAGAAATTTATAATACAATAAAATATGGTATATAAAACCTTAATTAAAAATGCTATATCATAATGCATTATTGAAATTCTCATTGACTCTAAATTTGTTTAAAATAGATATTGTTATTATGATATGTAACATTATATTATAAATACCAATTTACAAACTCTTTAATTTGATGAATTGTTTTAATCTATAAAATTTATGTTTGGATTTTGAGATTCTTCACTAAGTTCATTTTGCTAGTTTGAAAATGATTAGCTTTTTAAATATAAATCTTTACAAGCACAACTCATTGTTTATTTATATTTTTTATTGAAATTATTTATTATTTAAGTAAAAGAATTTTTTATAATTTGAATTATTTTTTTATAATCGATAAATAATCTTCATGGTCAATAGTTTTAATTGAAACTTCTTAATTATTAACAATATTTGATTATTAGGAATAAAATTTAAATATTTTAGATTTAATAATTTTTGATTTTATATTGAGTAATAATTTGAGTTACTCATTAATTCAATCATGTTAAGGGATCATTAGGAAGATTGTGAGATTTTAAGGAAATTAATACAATCAATTCATACAAAAAAGTATAATAAAACCAAAAAGAGCATTTAAAGCTTATTTTTATAAATTTATTACATCATTCAATGAAAACCATGACATTTTACAATTTGTAAATAATTTATTAGTAAAGCCTATGCTTAAAATATTAAAATAAATCAAATTCAAACTAATTAGTTATTACTCTTATTGTAAAATTTATATATCTATTAATAATGAGCGTCGGCATATTATATAATTTGCCGACACATGCTGGAAATTTGTAAATTCATCTAATTTAATTAATGAATAAGTATTTTAATTAAACATAAATTCAAGATTGAAAAATCATTTTAATATATATTATTTATTTTAGATCTATTCCTTTCTTCAAAAAATTACAAAAGCAATCTCAAATTATTTTATAATAATATTTCTACAGAATTTTTCTGATTATTTTATTCTTTTTTTTAGTTTTCTAAATTCCATTTAGATTAATGTTATTGCTTAAGTATTTCTAATAATTAAAAGACATTTTGAATCCTAAACCTACGTTTATTTATTATATTGATTTATGATATTGTCTTGAATATATTAAAATTGACTGAATGCGTCTGCTAATTTTAAAATTTGCAGACGCCAGAATTAATGGACTTTATTTATAAAAAATTAAGATTAATCATTAATAGGCTTAAACATGATTGAATTAAATTTATTATTGAAGCCAATTTTAATTGTATAAATAAATAAAAATACCATAATTCATGGCTATTATTGATTCTTATATCTTACTTATTAAAAATGATAATCTTATAATAATTTTATTAACTTTATAATATTGATAATAGTAGTATTAAGCAAAAACAAGAAAAGAATTTGTATCTTTTGTCTAAACTTATATAATAATAATTATTAAACATTTATTATTATTCTAATTAATTTACAATTAAGAATTCATTTCAAAACTCAATTAAGTTATCCATTATCATAATTAAATACGATTAATTTTTACCAAATTTATTATGAATATGATCTATATATTTTATAAGTATCAATTTATTTTATATATAAAATTCAAATGAATAAATATATTTTCATTATAATAAAAGTGAACTTAATATTTCTTATGGATGTTGTGTTTTTATTAATTAAATCAATCATATTTTTTATAATTCAATTAATAATAACAAAAGAGATTTATATATTTTTAAAATATAATAATAAAAAATCCATAATGACTAAAAAACTCCTGTTGAGATTTTTTATGATCTTTGAATTTATTTTTAGGCCTACATTATGAATTGCGTCAAGTGATTATGTGATATTTTATAATTATCTGATTGATTTAAAAATTTGATGAATTTTTTCTTGACTTAAATTTAAAAATTTTTACTAACTTTTTAGATGAATTTCCTTTTATATAGAAAACTGTGAAATTTAAAAATCTTAAAATATTTTAAGATTTTATTTTCAATAGATTTTTTATCTTAACATTGAGGAAGATTATTTTAGGAATACATTTAATTTGGGAAAAATAAATTAAAATAAATATGTATTCATCGTAATTATTCGCAGTTAACTTTCTGAAAACCTAGACAATATGTTACTTGTTTGAAAGAGAATTTAAAATTAGCTTGACTTTACTATTGGTGGTACCCCTCTATCGCATCCCTTGAGCGAGATAACTCGATTTTAATTTTTGGTGATTTGTTTAGTTGATTTTAATGTCAAAATTAAAGTTGAGTTATCTCGCTCTGGGGATGCTATAGAGGGGTTCCGCTAATAGTTTAGTCCAGCTAATTTTGAATTCTCTTTCGAACAAGTAACATATTGTCTAGGTTTTCAGAAAGTTAACTGCGAATATTTACGATGAATACATATTTATTTTAATTTATTTTTCCCAAATCAAATGTATTCCTCCAATATTGGGCGAAGGAAAAAATTTTAGATTTCGGAAAAATTTGAAGGTTTCAGTTTATGAAAGGGGGGGGCCTAAATATAATAATTATTTGATGCTTAAAAAGTTATATATTGCAATCGACAATTAGTCAGATTATTCTAAGGGATTATATAACTTAACTGAATCCAATAAAAACAATTCTCTAATTATGAATGAATAAGATGATCAATATCCATCTTTTGATGATATATTAATCAATTAAATTCATTTTTTATTTATGTGCTTAAAATTAAAGGACTTTTATTTTTATAACGCAAGCCAATCAATGAGCTCTTATACATCCAATTCAACAAACCTTTAGCATTTAAAGAATTTGAAAGAAGATTCTGGAATAAAAACTAAGCCTCGAATCGTGATTAAGCTATAACGATACTTAATTGGCTTTACCATAGTTTTTCTCACTTTAGCTATAGCAATAATGGCAGTTTCAATCAATGAAAATCAGTTCCTATATCAAGACTCAAATACATTTATAAATATGAAGAAGCTATGTGGGGAGTTAGCTGTTCTTAAAAATAGTTTTAGGGATTATATAACAGTTGCCAATAATGAGAGCTTGAATAACATAGGGGTAGTCTCAGACAAATTTAGTTATCTTAGTTAGACCTTAGTGAACTTTGTTAATAAATCTAAGTGTGATATAATTTCTTAGTACTTTGTAATTTATTGTATGTAACTCACTGGAAAACATTAAGTTTTTAGCAAACGATGTAATGAACGATGATCATTTTGATAGATTTGCTCAAACTGCTAAGTTAAAACTAAATTTAAAGTTACTTGATAGTAATGGCTATATTTCTGCAATTGAGCTATCTCTATACTAAGCCATTAATTAAATTTATAGTAAGGTCTAGCCCTACCTAGATGTTAACATAAAGCAACTGAATTGTAGTAAATGCTATTTTAGAGGAAATAATTTTACATAAAATGCAAAGCTGCAGCTTTATTAAGATCTATACTTTATTATGCAAAATACTGTAGATTAAATTGGATTAAATATTTGGGAAATAGCTGACAAAGTAATTGAAAAGATTGACAAAGACTAATAAATAAATTATATAAAGCCTTATTTGATTATAAAATTTAGTATTATAATTTACTTAAGACGCTTCTACCGTCCTTGAACTTATGATTTATTTAATGACTCCTGGAATTCTAATTTCACTCATAGCAGGTTCATGCTTCATATATGTAATGTTAAGATTGATGATGAATCGTAAGAAAGTCATTATTGTCCTTGGAAAAATTAGGCAGTAAACTATAATAGATAGCTTGGCAAATATTGAGATAGGAGAGAAAGTGCTCAATAGTATCATAAACAATAGAGACTTAATGGATCTAAATCATAATTCTCAAAATATTAAAGTAGAATAGGAGAGAAGATTATTTGTATTTTTTGGAAAGGAAAATAACAAGAATGTAATAAAAATTGATTCATATTTCATTCAAAACTATTTTTTAAAAAATGGTTTCCCTCATAGAATCAGATAAAGATTAGAATTCTCAAAATCTTAATACAGAGGTAAAACATCTCTAGCAAGAGTAAATTTCTCAATATCAAGACTATACTATAAATCAAGATGACTCAATCATAAACATGACTGGAGAAAACAATTTCTATCCTAATAGTTAAGATCTCAGGCATCATGTTAATTAAAATTAAAAATAGGAGCCAGAGGAAATTAAAACTAAAGACTCAAGACGAAGAAGAGTGAAAAGAATAATCTTATATAACATTGAGAAATCTTTCAAACAAGATAGGATGGGTATTATTGTTTTCATAAATATTAAAAAATCGAAGTCCTAGATTCTTTATCCAAAATTGATCTACTTTTCTATGATAAAGATTTTATTTTTTGGAAAAATTTAAATTGTCAAGCTGGTGCCTATAGCCTTATTTTTTTGTATATTCTTCATCACAATTTACCTCCTTGTCTTGAATATGCTAGGAAAAGTTAGCGATGCAATCAATATAATTGAAATATTTGAAGATCGATCTAGTTGCCTATCTTATTTGCAAGCTTATACATAAGATTAAGTTTTCTTTAATAAAACAATTACTTTTTATTCCGGATAGTCTGAATTAAGCACCCTATTTGATTTTTGCAATGAGAAACTTTATTAATTTTAATACTTCAATTCACAATTGTTATTAGCTCATATTACTTTATTTTTAAACAGTTTAGTACAATTAAGATTAGAAAAAACTAAAATTTCATAGCTTTTGATATTAACTAGATTATTGACGATTCAGAATCAGATAAAGTTTGTGATTTATTCGAATAATCATAGGAAGCGTACATTTCTTAGGTCTCAGTTAAGAAATGCAGGGAGGTTTTGCATGGGATCCTCAAAAATGGCATATCATAAACTTTCAATCAAATTACAAAAGTTTTTCGAAGCTACTAAATGCAGTATTCAAGCTCTAGAAAAAATGAAACTGCTCTATAGAATATCTTTTAGAAAAATTAATCTATTTTTTTCATTTGCAAATAAAATTAAACATTAACTTTTTGAATTAAGTTTTAATACTATAGTTTTTTTAGAATCTGATAGGGGACAAAGACTATAGCTTACATAGCTATATAAATTAAATTTTTCTCAGATAAATTATGAAGGAAATAAGTGATTAAATTCGAGATAAATTAATGGTTTTTTTCGGCAAAGAAACTTATAAAATATTAACAATATTTTTGATATTCGTGTTCATTCTCCTCATATTAAAATTATGATTTAAAATTTGTTTAATCAAACATAGATAAACTTTTGTTACTTTAATCATATGCATAGTGATACTTTTTGTAAAAGTAGTGAAATTTGTTAGAAGCGAAATTTTTTATCACTAAAAAATAATTAAGTTTGTACCTATAGGGGAACTTGAAAGAAAATCTATCACAAATTTACTGAAAACTTTTGATTATTGATTGATTTATTTGTAGAGATTTAATTTCCCATTTTAATGATTAATTTGGTATAAAGATAAAAATTTCTTTAATCAAATTGATTCTCCCCTTATAAACTGAAAGTTGTATATACTCTCCAAAAAGTAGGCATTAGAAATTAATAAAAGTCCACCAAATATACAAAAAGTTGGGGAAGCAATTGTTTTGTCAAATTTTAGGCAAGAGAAGTCTGGTAAGGGTGAAGGACACTAGATATTAATAAGCTAAATACTCACTATAAACATTGAGAAAGCAGTGTGACACATATAGCATGTTAATAGAAGTAGCTTCAATTTAAGTATAAATATATATATAATTTATTTATTTTAATTCAATTAGTTTTATGCATTCAATATAATTTATAATTTCCAAGCATCACTTTATTTTCTGGGACTCTCTTCACTTGTAGTTAATATAAACAAAATCAGGGTTATGGCTATGGAAGTTAATTTTTCATATAAAGTTTATAATTATAATAGTTTTCATTAGGTCAAAATATTTTTAGGTATTTTACCTAATGAGAAGCAAGTTTGGAGAATTAAACTTGAATGTTAGGATTAATTAAACGGACTCTGAACAGATTCTTTTAAGGAATTAAGAGAAAAAATTGCATAAATTTGATTTTCCCGTCGCATTCAAAGGCTTTTTTTTCAAGAATTTTTCAATTTTTTTAATATATACATACATATATATATATATATATATATATATATATATAATGAAACTTTATAATTTAAAATTGTGATATATTAAAATTAATTTATCCTGAAATGAATATAAGTAATAATATAGTGAAAAAAGTTTTATTATAATAATTTTTAAATGAAAAGTAAGGATGACATTTGTAGTAACATCAATCTCATCTTAATACAAGGTAACATTGATAAATTCTTAAACATCAAATTTTTGAATAAAGAACCCATATTCGTAATTCCCAATTTCCAATATTCTTGAGTACATGATGAATATAACTTAACATAAATAATCTATTCCTAGCATAAAAGCAGTCAGTGTAGGATGTATCATTAAATACTAAGTTAGATTATATAATATATGTTTAAAGAGCAAAATAATATAATATTAAGTTAGAATTTTTTTTATAATGTTTCACCCCACAAATATAATTAGAATATGATAAATATAACAATACAATCATAAAAATAATTTTTTAGTATGTAGTTTGACTAATGCATGTAACTCAAAGATGAAGTTGAAAAGCTTATTTTTAAGCTTATATTTAACTTTTTCCATCTTTCTTTTGATATTTGAAAGCAGGCTCATTAATAATTCAATTTAAATGTTAAGAGGTAATTCCTAATTTATAATATTTATTGAAACAAGTTGATTTTTTAAAAAATTGAAAAAAATTATGAGATCTCTACTCAAATAAGGGATATATTTATTAAAAGACTGCTTTCTAGGTTAAGATATTATTTATTTCTAATAATTAAAAGGTAAAAGTCTAGAGACAAAATAGATTTATCATGATTTTGGAGCATCTATTTAATAAAAAAAGATCCTCAACAAAATTACCTATTTCTATAAAGGTTGACAAAGAGAAATTATTTTAAAATCTATTAATGCATAAAGATAATTAAATTTTAAGCAGCTTAGAAACAATAATTCCAAAATATAAAGTAAAAATTAATTATAAATATTTTTTAATTTATTTTTGGGTAAAAATTTAGTTTTAAATAATTTATAACAATATATCAGATTAAGATGATCTTAAATATTAATATAAGTAAGTTATTTTTTTCCTTTAAAATATAAATATTATGGTAATCTTAATACTCTTGATATGTTAAATAATATACCATTTAAGAGAGAAAAACTGATTTTTATTGCATTTTAAAATATTTTCCTATCACTAAGTGCTTATAATTCCAATTTAATTCATTTTCAATATTTAAATTTAATATTATTGTTTAATAAAGAAATAAACAAATACTTATGTTTAAAATAATCAGGATTTAGAAAGTTTTAAATTTTAGAGCACTTCATGAATTTGTTAGGAAGTTATGGGTTTTAACAATACATATTCGAATAAACTTCTCATGCTTTCATGTCTCATTAAGTAGTCATCCCCAGTAACCAAAACTAGTTTTAATTGAGAATTTTATGATTAATTTTGCCTTAGTATTTCAAAAAAATTAAGACATTTTATAGATTAAGAATAAGCAAAATATTCGAATATTTCTCTGATCTTTTAGGCAACTTATATACCATTTAGTAAAGGCATTTAATTATCAAGAAGTATTAATTAATAGCTTGAATGATTATGTAGACACTGGCTTTACATGTCAGAAAACTTGGGTCCCTCTTTTATATCTTAAACTTGCTTGAAATTCATTTCAAATTTAGGGGGGGAAGTTTCCTGCCCCCAACATTAAATTTTATGTTTTTTGCAATAAATTTAATAGGAAAAAATAAATTTCAATTACAATAATCATAACCATGTACTATACAACATTTATTATTATATAATTTTCAAGGTACATAATTATTCTTTATCAAATTATATATTACTGACAAGGCTAAAATAAGTGTTTTTTTTTATTAATTAATGTAATTTTCATTAAATTTTAAATTAATTATCAAGGTAGAAATGATATTTGAAGCTAAATTTTTTAAAAAAACTACATCATAATTGATGATAAAGATTCTTTGAAAATTATAAAAAATTTCATATTTTTATGCATGGGGCAGGAAACTACCTTTTTAGGGGTAGGAAACTTCCCCCCTTGGTTGCATATAAAATTTTGGGGCAGGAAACTTCCCCCCCCAAATTTATTTAGGCCTTCTCTCCCATTAAAAGCCTTATCAATTTTTAAATCTGGAATTTGAGATAGTATCATTCCTTCAAGTGCAATAATATTGAATGGATCGTCATCAACTAAAAGAATTTTTGCACATTAGCAAACTTAAGGTAATGAAGCAGGATTTGCAGAATCACTTTATTAGAGGTATCTAATGCTACTATTTCTTGAAATAAGTTGATCTCTTCTTACGTCAATAAATTGCCTTTAACTTGTGATAGAAATATCAGGATTTTCTTAATCTTCATCTTCACTGATGCTATCTAAGCTTAAAATAATCAAAATATAATCAATCTTTGATTAATGTGATTCATAATATTTTCTTAGTTAATATTAGATTAATACATGGAGATTTTGTCTTACATATCAATGTTGACAGTTTCTATTTGTATATCACCTTCTACACTCTATACTGTTTTATGTTCTTGGTCCGATTGCTCGAAAATATTCCTAGTTCCTCTTTTCATGATTATAAAAAAATTGAAAAATAAATGAGATTTTTACAGTTGTAGTCTTAGATTGTTATCTCTTAAATACTTACATAAAATTTTCTTATTTTTTGTCCTCTTAATTAGGTAACTATGTTTAAGCTCTCCTTCTTTAGCTACATATCGATGTTCTGTATTCAACAAAACCTTTTTGCTCTTTATTTATTGGTAGCTAAATGGTGAACATAGAACCTCTATCCACTTTACTTTATACCAAAATATTTCCGCCAAGAGCTATTGCTAGGTTTTTGCAGATAGTCAATCCCAATCCACAACCTTAGATATTAAGATCTCTATTTTTTAGTATTTTATTGTAGGCATTAAACAAATTAGAAATTTCATTCTCCTCTATTCCACAGCCAGTGTCTTCAACTTATAAATTAATGCTTTATTTTATGAAATCAAATTGACAACGAATTCTTACATAGCCTTGGCTAGTAAACTTAATTGAGTTTGATATTAAATTTATCAATATTTAACGAAGTCTGTTTTCATCAGTTATGAAAGATTAGGGAAAGTCTTCATCAATTTTATAGCTTAATTCTAGCCCTTTTATATCTGATCTATATTTCATTACATTTATGCATTCTTCCAAAATATTTCTTATGTTAACGTCGTGCATATTAAGCAATAATTTATTACTTTCAAGCTAACTGTAATCTAAAATGTCATTGACTAAATATAGTAGAAGTTGTGAACAATTCTTGGCAGTTGAGTAATATTTTAAACCTCGCTCTATATCAATCATATCTTTTAACAGATCTAGTGAAGTTACAATTGCTCCTAAGGGATTTCTGAATTCATGGGCCGCTGACGCGAAAGCTTAAGTTTTATAAAGAACAATCAAAACCCCATAATCATTCGAAGATTGGTTGATTTATAAATTGAATAAATAATTCTTTTGAGCCATTTTATCATAAAACCTTAAATCGGGTTAATGTAGGAGCTATAGTTTTAATATTGGTATAAGCAAGAAATATAATCTCCTTTTAAATATATTTCCATGCAACATTAGATTAGTAACAATGGGTGGTTTAAAATTTGAATTAAATTTATTGAATTAATCTTTAGCTTACATTCCACTATATTTCATTCATAGGCATACATCTTTATATTATAATTTTTCCAGCACTAAAACAAAAATCCCATTTTGTGTCTGTGATTTCGTAATATCTCTCTTATAAAAGTTTCCTATCGTACTTATTGCATTTCCTACTATGATAATGATATTTTTATATTATAAATTTTTTTTATATAACAAATACTTATTAGTAATCCAACAGAATGCTGTGTTTTACTGATTACAGAAATCTGTTAAAAAAGGAAATGAAACTCTTTAAGAGCAAATGACATTATTTATGTATAATCGGATTATTTCAAATGCAAATTAATAATTTTTATTAAGATTATGCGGCAAGATGCAGTTCCATAAGGGCTTTGCGAATTCATGCTTATATTTTTGAGTTAATAAAAAAGACTATTTAAAATATGTTAAGAAAAGAAAAAAAAAATTTATGGATTTTAAATTAATAAATAAAATTTTTTATTCAATAATAAAGACCCCCCAAAAAAACTTTTCCCGAATCATAAATTTTTTTACGAAATCAGAAATTATTTTCCGAACCTTTAATCATGACCAAAAAACCCCAAAAAAAAGCCAAAGATTTTTGCGTGCAGCATAAAAGGTTCCGATTTCGGAAAAAAATTTATGATTTGGGAAAAGTTTTTTTGGGGGGGGGCCAAATAATAATAATAAATAAAAATGGTTTTATTTTAAATTATATTAGCTAATTTTTTATATATATAATTCATGTTTTGTAAATCTCTAAAAATATCTTAGGTTTTCTTTTTTATATAGTCTGATTTCATTTCCTTTTGCCCATTTATGAAATTATTACCTCAAAATGCTCATGTCTCATATCCTTGCCTCAATTTTTCATGGACTTTAAATATATATTTACATTGGATTTTCTAAATACAAAATAAGTCAGGTAGATAAGGGTGAGAGTCATATAGTTTCCATAAGTAATAGCATAACCAAGTCAGACTTACACAGCTTTCTGACAATAGTGAATAACTATCCTATATGTGAAATATTTTTGAAAAAATAATAATTGAATACCCTTCTACTATCTTGTCTTATCATTATTATTAAATTAAAAGCTGAAGAAATTTAATGTTTTTAAATATTTCTCTATTTTTCGATCTCAATCCAATAAGACATATCTCTCACAGATGTTACTACGAGCTTTTTCTAACCCATATTGATTGGTTAAGAAAATACTTAAAGTCTTTTACAAATCTTCTTGTTATCATACTTTTGTTTGTATTTAAAGAATAGTCCATCGTTTTATAAAGAATTGCACACTTATTGCCCCCTTCTCTCTAACTTAGCTTTATATTACTGTATTCCATGTTGTTTTTAAATAAAATCCCATACATTTTGGAATTCATTTAAGCATTATTAGTCCAAATTTTCTTGCTTTAACATTTCAATGTCTTCAAGTTGAAATTAATCTGACTTTAGCTTTGTTTTAATCATATTTTCAATAAGCAGTTCTTTGCCATGAACACTGTTTAAAAATGAGTTTTTTCTTATTTGAAAAGTTTAAGCTCTTTCCCTCGCTTTTCCAACAAAATTATCTGATTCAAAATTATTTTAGAACCTATCTTCAAAGTTAGAATCAAAACCCCAAAACACCTTCAGTAGTTTGATTGAGTTTTTGAAATTGATAAAACTAGACTATCATGACATACTTTATTAGGGTTTTAATAGGATTTATGAATGCCATTAGGGTTTAAATATTAGTAATTTAAGTGAGTTTATGTGAGGTGTGGGGTCTGTTTATGACAGTAAATATATAGATTTATAGTTTAAGTTGAGCTATAGATGTGATCAATATAATAATCAACTCAATCCTATCCTAAATTACTATCTAAAGCAAGGCTACTCCATAAATCTCTTGCTTCTTTTTTGTCTCACTGTCTATAAGCATTGAATTTAAATAGATAGCATCTAAATTCTAAGACTAAGAGAGGCTTAAAATTTTTGCAACATCATATCGATTATCTCATTATTGATAAGACTCTTAAATACTGGGCTCATTTCTCTCTAGCCTAGAAGGCTGTTAATTTTTAGTGCTAATTTCCTGAACTTCATATCTATGCTTAATCTATTACGAACATATATAAGGAGAATGGAGTATCTTACAAGACAGTTAATCGTATAAAGAGAGTGATTGACTTTAATGTTCCATTTTATAAGGATAATTTAAATTATATACTCAATTAAACACAGAGGTCTAAAGAGCATAATATTAAGGTCATACACGCTGATAAAGCCGTATTTATATTCAATACCTTTATATCAAGGTCTTGGTACAAGTGGTATAGCAACATAGATGTTTATGATCAAAATGTTAAGGTATAAACTCATGCAATCCTTGATGGAATTAGTGAAGATAGTGGGCTAGAGACTTATGTTATCCACCCTCGCTCTATAAAGACTGAATAATATATTAAGTTCTTACAATAACTCAGAGACAAATACGCTGACTAAGAGATTATTCTGTTCGTTGATAACTTATCAGTTCATAAAACTAAAGACTCAAGAAAGGAATATGAAAGGCTAAACATAACACCTGTATTTAATGTTCCTTACAGCCCTTAGTTCAATGGAATTGAATTATATTGGGGGTTATTGAAAGGTCATTATAAGAAATTGCTGCTCTACCATCTGATGCATGATTTAAAGATAGATACAGTAGATTTTATTAAGAGTGCTGCTAAGAGAGTCAGCGATGATAAAGCTAAAGTATGCGCAAGAGAAGGGAGATTTTGTGTTTATAAATAAGTTTTAGATTTAAACGAATGAATAAGTTCACATATTAAATTTTCCCGTAAAGGGATTTGGCTTCTCTTTCTTTTCTTCCTCTTAAGGCTTGCTTGGGCCCATGTTTCTTCTCTTAGTGCCAGCCCCTGCATCTATGTTCATCTCTTCTGGCTTTTATAAATCTTTGAGGAGTCTCTTGCTTAATTCATACTATACTTGACACATTCTCTCTCTCTCTTTAATTTGCTGCGCTCTTTCATCAAGTATATAGCAGTACCTGGTTTTTCTATAAAGTTAGAAGACTTAGCTTACTTGAAATGAAAGGACGCTTTTGCAGTTCCTACAACCAGGAGTAACTGATTTTAATACCTTGCTTCTATTTATCTTCAGAAGAGATGCTGTAGCGTTTCTTGTGAGCTTATTAAATTACTTCATTTAAGTACTCAGGTTTCGTTTGTCACTGAGATATCAGAGTAGTTAGGTATCTCAAATATCTTTATTTCATTGGTCTTAAAAGCTTTTTTCTCTTCGCTTAGTAAGGCTTTTAAGAATAAAATTTTTGTTCCTTCCTGAGTTGGCAACAACAACCCTAATGGTTAATATATTAGTATTTGATTATAGCTTACCTTGATATACTAAATATGTATAGAGGTCCTCCTTACTTCAAAATTTTCCTATGAAATCTTGAGATTGAATTCTCTTCATTGCATCATTCATAGATTCCATCTTTATTTCACTTTCTATAGATATTTATGTAATTTAAAATTATGGATATCCATAATAAATTTACCTACATTTTACTAATAAAAAGGGAGATCCACCTAGAGATCAACCTGAATAAGATAGGAAAAGAAAGATGGAGGAACCTCTCCAAGATTCAAAGTTTGACTTCCATTTTTATAAAACCTTCTCCATTAAATTGCTCCGAATAATAATTAATTTAATTAGGTGATGCTCCTAATTTATTTAAAACTTAATTAGGAGGTTCAATTAATGTTCAAAACCGTATTTGGGGGTACATTAAAAAATTAAAATTTAAAACCTCCCATCCTAAATTTAAAAGAAAAGCTTTAGGACCTTCTTCTAAAATGATAAAACTTATTTAGATGCTTATTAATGTATGAAATGGATGAAATAGTATATAAATTATCCTTAAAGTATTGAGAGAAAAAACAATTGTCTTTCACTCTATTATCAGTCGATCTTTACAAGTCATAGAGACTATTGTATTACTTGTGTATACGTGCAGAACAGAAAATAAACAACATATATTATTATTAAAAGTATTTAAAAAATAGGCGGTAACCTACTTAGAAATGCGGCATTGCTTGGCATTAGCCAGCAAAAACTTTCATTCATGAATTAAAAATAATTTGAGACTTGCAATGCTTCCACCCAATATGAGTCTGAAATTCTTGTACCTTAGGTCTCCAACTTTGAATAGCAGTTCAATTATTAAATAGATATGCAAATTCAAGAGATTTAGTGGGAAACTCCAATAAAAATGGTTAAAATGGAGGAAGAGAAAAAAGAAAGAAAGGTAGAACATTTTTGTGAAGTGTGTGAGAAGAACTTCACCAATAAATCTGCTCTTAAACATATTTTTTAGATCAGCACTCAAACAAGCATAAGCTTTATCTTAAACTCGATAAGATTGATAAAAATTACTCCTGCCCTTACCGTAATAAACTTTATAATCACTCAAGAAATCTAAAACTTCACCTAGAAAAACATCATGGCAAGAAGTTTGAAGTTTTAGATCCTAAAGTCTTCCTTTAAAAAATAAAGCCAAGAGACCCCTTATAGTCAATGGAGAGACAGGTTAAGAGAGAGAGAATAAGCTCATCAAAGCAGTGAGATACCTCCCTGTCTCTGAGATAGTAAAAATCACTCTTAAGATGTAAGCTTTGAAGTTACCAATATTGAATATAATTTATCTTAAAGAATGCAATGAAAGTTATCTTATTCTAGAGGACAAGTTTGATAAAAAGATAAGAACTGACAATCAGTTTGAATAAAAAATATATCCATTCAACTACTTTAGATGTGATGACAAGTTTCAAATGGATTTTGTCAATGAATATCAAGTACTATCTAAGACAAGAAATTAAGATATCAGGTATATAATTTAGCTTGATGCAATTTTGTTTGGTCAAACACATGTAGAATTTTGCCAACCTCTCTACCAAATGACATTGATTATAGTTAAAATTAAAGGATTCCGAAGTAGCTCAATCTTATTCTTACAAATTTTTGCTAAGGCATTAAAAGGTTACACTCTTTAGGTTATGCGCACAGAGATTTAAAGCATGAAAATATTATGCTCGATTTGATAATATATATATAAACCCCAATACGTATGTACACATAGAATTTGTAAGTTGATAAAAAGTTTTAAGTATATCGATAAATAAGGAAATTTAAAAGGACAGAATTTAACTTAATTTGAGGGAGCCGATCTCGAGAATGCAAGTACGGTGAAAATGGGAAAAAATTCATGATTTTATTTTGAGGCCATACTTACCAGTCTTATAGAGTTTGACATGCTGATCAAGAATATATGGGGTTTGTACCCTGTTGACCGATTAGGTGCAAAGTTTTACCGTTCACACTATTTGTGAGAGGGTACGGTTTTACCTCCACATTTGAATTAACTTTGAATTTAATTAATTAATAATTACTACTTTAATAATTAAACTAATAATGGAAATCAAAAGGTGAACAATTTACGATGCCTATCGCACTTTCTTTATTACCAACGCACCTCGCACCCACTCCACTAACTACACTGCGCTTTGTGTGCACTTTGAACAGCAGCTCGAGTTCTATCGATTCATGTTCTCCATTTTTTGTAAACGCACTATTTTCATATTTTTCGCACTTATTTAAGCGCTATTTATATACACTGATGTTTGTTACACTCAATAGCCTATTAAACTAAGGTATTGTAACAAACATTTCACTTGCACATTTATCTGTAATTAATCTTATATCACTCGCACTTTTTATAAGGTGCCTAAATTCACTATATTAAAATCACGTAGGAGAATAAGGTGCCCTAATATTACACTGTATATAAATAATTTAAGGTAATTCAAACTTTTCCTTTATATAGATCTTTGATCTTTTTTTGCAAGCAGACATTTTATTAATTAATCAAAAATTAAATTAATTAAGGTAAGTAAAATAATAGTCAATTTTTGCATACTAAGCCCTAAATCTGCATTATTTTGAGATATTTACTATTTTTAATACTATTATTGACAATTGTTTACATATTTTATAAGATATGGATTTTTATAAGTGGATATAAGAAAAATATTTCGGAAGAATTATAGTTATTTATTTTAAATGCTTTAATTAAGTTTAAAATATTTTTTATAAATTAAAGATACTTATTTATAAAATAAATATGGTTATTAATTTCATTTTTTATTCTGAGTTTTAAACATTTTTCAACATTACTTTAGATTTAATTTATTTAGAGAGAATAAATAAGAAATAAAGAATAAAATAAATAAGAATAAAGAATTTTGTTTTTAATTTTTAGAGAAATTAAGATTAATTAATAATAAAAAAATATCTGGCACTTACCAAGCCAGTTTAATATTGGAATTAATTGAATTAATTCCCCTGCTCAACCTTTTCTAGGTCTCTTCTTAAGCAATTCGTCTTCCTCAGCTGCTTGCTTTCTAGTCTTTATTTTGATAGGAGTACTGGAGTTTGAACTGGATGTTGCTTCATCATAGGTATCTTGAGAATCTGATTCCAATTTTTTGGAATTTTTAGCCTACCTTTTTTTCTGTGCTTTTCCTTGATTTTGAGTGTTCTGAAACGAAAATGAATTTGTTGGATTGACTTTTAGAGGTGGCAATGCGAATTTATTATTTTGAATCTCTGGTAATTTTAATTACTGCTCAGCTAATGATTTAAAACTAGTCCAAAATTAAGTTGCTTAAGAGTAATTCCTTTGATCATAAATTAAGTGGAACATGTTGTGTAAGGTCTTGTCAATTTTTCTATCATTTGAATTGCAAACTTGGACTTAATAAAAAATGTTGACTGCTCCAAAGAAATCCTTAATAAAGTCATGCTAGTTGAGTTCTTCGATTGAGTCTGCAAGGTCTGAAACATATGATTTTGGATCTTTGGTGATTTTGTATGTTAAGCTATCTCTGTTAAGGTAAAACCAATCTCCTTGATTTTATTTGATTACAATGAATTCTTGATTTTCATTGTCAACAGTCCATATTAAAATAGGTGAAACGTTAAGATTTGACAAAAACTACAACAACTTACCTTCTAGTTTGCTTTAATCAAGCAATTCATATTTAGTTTTACACTCGAATTTTTGAAGTTTGAAATTTTGAAAAGTACTGTCATGGATAAAACCAGCAAAGTTATCAACGTCGAACATTTTGTTTCTGGAGAGGGCAAGTGCTAAAATATCTGGCTTTCTTAAGTTCACGATAGAGTGCTGAATTGCTTATTCGTTACAAATAAAGTACGTGCTGCTCATAATTATATTCAATGCATGGAAGAATTGATTGAATTTATTTGGTCTTTTAAGGCTAATTTTTTGAATATTTTGAATATCATTAAGGTCGGTGGAATTTGATGAACTTATAGTATTCTTTTCATAATACTCTGACTTGATTAAATATTGGGAAAACTTGACTACGTTTTAAAATAACTTATCGTAGTTTAAAGAGTAGAGGTGTGTTATCATTGAAGGGTTCTAACTTATTGAGAACCTATGCTGCGGGAATATATCAAGTTTAAAATTGATAAACTGTTAAATTTAGTTTACCTGTTAGTGGTTTCTGGGAGGATTTTGCTGAATAATAGGTTGATTTTGGGGAGGTGGTTGATTTAAATTTGGGTTGTTGGGATGAGCTTAAATAATAGGAGGATTTTATCCTTGCATTTAATCTTGCTGAGGCGGGTTTTAGACTAATTAATTAGCCAAGGGGTTTTAGTTGGGATTTTGTTGATTTTAATCAACCAATTGCTATCCAATAGCGACTCTTTCGCTAGCTTATTGCTAGCTTTACTAAATTTAATTCTCTGAAGAAGAGAAGTATCTGTTGTTAATTTTAGCTCTGCATACACTGCACGGTTAATTCTCGTTGCAACTCTCTGAGTTGGGGCAATTACTCATCATTTAGGTTGAAATTTTTTGAAATATTTATTATAACTATTTAATTATTGCTCTCGCTTAAATAGGGCTGGCTAAATATACCAATTTTTAGAGCAAACTTTTAAAACTTAAAAAAATGGAATTTTTGAAGCCAAAATTTTGAGCAACCTAAATTTAATTTTTTAAACAATAAAATCAACAAATTTTTGCATATTTTATAATAAGTTTGGAATAAAATTGCTTATTTTTATTTATATTTTAATTTATACATAAAACTTATACATAAAATTCTATTTTATACATAAAATAAATTCAACTTATTTAAATTCCTATCTTATACTTATTTTATAAATTCTCATTTTTATTGCATATTTTATTCTACAGTTTAAAATTAAGATAATTTAAATTTATATAGTATAAAAATAGTGCTGGTTAAGTTATAAAACTTGTTTTATATATAATTTTACTTAAATTATAACTCAAATTACTATATTTCATTATTAACTCATATATTTCAAATATTTTAGAAATCCTGATACTTAAGAAATATGAATGACTTTAGTTTATTTATAAATTTTATAATATCTATATCTTCTAATTATTGTTAAAAGTAAGTCTATAAATTGTAAAAGTTGTAATAAGTAAAAATTGTTTATAAAAAATAAGATATAAAATTATTAAAGTTGATTATAAAAATACTTGAACATTAAAATTTCTTAAATTCATAGTTAGTATAAGTTACTATTCTTATTTTTCATTCTAACTTCACTAAATTTGAATATTCAAACTATTTTAAATTAAAAATTTTAATTAAATTCCCAAAACCCCTTAGCTAACAAATTTATCTATTCTCAAAATAATTCAACTTATAAGAAAATAAACAAATAATTATCTATATTTTAATTAATTATTTACAATTTATATATAATTATCCTAAAAATAATTCAAGTATTAATTTTTATATAGTAAAATAAAATCAACAAATTTTAAAAATATATTTTTTATTCTAAGTATATTTAGTTATTTATCGACAATTAATTAATTATTATGTTAAAAAATAGTCTATTTAAATTATATTTGTATCTATAGATAAATTAAAGTTAGTAAATAATGGAGTTTTATTGCTACGATTTATAAAAGTTAACATTAAATTTTGTGTAAAAGTTTGTAAGTTTGAATATTCAGAACTTTATTCTTCATTATTTTTATAAAATTGTTTTTTAATTAAAATAAGGCTTATAATTTATAGTTTTTTATATGATAAATAATCAATATTATTCATAAGTAAAGTTGAAAAATATGATTTTCAAACTCTATTATAAAGTTTAAATATTCAAACATATTAATATTTGTTTTATTGACTTATAAAAATCAAATTTTATTGCAATCTTTATTTCAGTAATTAAAATTAATTTACTAAGAATTATTATTATTCTATAACTATTTTATACTTATTTATTTATATTTGATCTTAGTATATAGGAAAATTTATTTACGTATAATTTACGAATTACTATTTATTTGTGATTTTACATTTGCAGAAAATCTCAACCTTTTATAAAGGTATACAAATATACTTCCTTAAATTTATATAAATATAAAATGAAATATTAGTTTTTATATTTAATCTAAATTGTTTGATATTTTCAATGAATTAAAATTATATAGATGAAAAATATAAAATTACTTTTAAGTTTGGCTTATTAATAAATCACTATTTTAGAGCTATATTCTTGATTCTATTATTAGTATCGTATACTTACTCTCAAATTCTGAGAATTAAAATTGTTTAACTTTAAAGTAATTACTATTATTTTAATGAATCGAAGTGATTTAATAGTTTAGCAATGCAGTTGTAAAGTTCATTATAAATCCAAAATTGTTGAAATATTTATGTGAAATAGAGAATTATACTATGGAATAAGTGTGTGATAATTGAGCAATTCTTAATTTTCAATTAATAATAAGTATTGATTAAGTGGGCAGCATATTGACTAGTAAATTAATGAATAAAGAATTGCTGGATTTACAAATAATAGCCTTTAATTAAATTAAATTTATTCTATTATTCTTAGTAATTTATATGATAAATCTTTGTTCTAAAATTTTACTTAGTAAAAAATGTATTAATGTATAAAATTTCTTAGAATTATACTAAGAAATTCTCTAAATTTTATTCACAGTTAATAGCTTATTGTTATGCTTTTGAGTATAAAAAAGTATGTGATAAATGATAGCTAGCGAATACTATATGCAATTAAAATTTCTATTCTTTACCCAGACAAATAATTTCTATATTCTTAAGTACTTTAATAATTATTAATGGCTGACTTTACTTTGAATCCTTAATTGGATTGATTAATGAAAAATTCAAATTCTTGATAATGAATTGTGTTGGTGCTGGTAGGAATTCCGCTAGCGGAAATTGGATCGTGCTGGTACGATTTCATTATTATGAAAAGCACTCTCTGATTTTAGTAACGGTAGTGTCTTCCTGAATCGAAATTGACCTATATAAAATGGCTTAAGGCACCTTAATTTTAAAGTTTAATGAACCAATAGTAACTTGCTGGTATCAATGTTTCAGAACTCGCCCAGAAGTGCAAAAGTAAGAAAGAGCTATACAACTTTCTTGCCCAAGACTGCCACGCTTTCTTACCAAAAGCGGACTCCACCAACATTTATTTCCTTAAGTAAATCATAAGAGCAGAGAAAGACGTAACCCCTAGCTTAATCCTGTAACTGTTAATATAGTACGTAAGAAGAGACGCAGTTAAAGTGTCAGCAGTGCCTCAAATCGATGGACTTACAGTTCAAGACTTTCTCGATTATGCAAGAGGGTCTTCAAGACTGCTGCAATACTTGCCTGAAGAACGAGATTGGGTCCACCTTGACAGATAATGGATCTGCGATTTGCTCTTCACCCTAGACACCGACGGTGTCTCCCAGATGATTCATGATGCAATGCTCTAACGAAGAGAAAAGCTCGAGTAAAGTAGAGATCTCTTTATAGAAATGAGACCCGAGTTCGTGGACGCTCTCAGCAGATGCCTTAACTTTAGCAGTAAGTTTACTCTCTCTTAATTTCTTGTGTAGCTGAGCGAGGTAAGGCTGTGAATCTCGTTAAGGATTCATCTAAAAGAAAGAGAACCCGTGAATAGTTAGAGGAGGTAAAGGATTATGAAGATGCTTTGAAATAAGATAAGCAGGAATTCTTGCAGTAAACTAAAAAGTTGAAGCAATAACATGATAATATGGACAGTGAGTTGCTTGACTTACGCAAGATGAAAGAGTAGTTTATGCAAGATGGTAACCTGTAGAACATGCAAAATCAATCTCCAAACATGGGACATTGAGTGCTGCTGCTTCTATTCCTCCACGATTCTCTATACGCTATTAATAGCAAAGACTTGAATATGGTGAATTTCTTTAAAAAATTAAGATAAATTTCATATTCTTAATCTTGGTTTTCTCTCTGAATTTCTATGGTTTATGTCGCTTTTAAAGTGCCTTCTCTCACTCGAGCCTGCCTTCAACCATCTTTCCATTGTCTCTTCACTCTCTGGCAGCTCTGTATAAGTGCAAGTGAATGTTTTATCTATAGCACTGCGACGAGTAACCAACTCTCAAGTCTTATTTTATTCTTTGATTAAGTCAAGCTTTTGTTAACCTTTCAATAATCTTCTCTTTGAACTTGCAGAACTGCTTTTGCTTTTGGATCTCTCTCTGCTTTGAGCCTTAGTAATTTCATGCTGCTACCGCTTTAAACTCCTGTGCACCAATTGCTATACCTGCTCGAATGGTTTATCTTGATGCACAGGGTTTTAACTCATCTTCTATTCAATAAGCTCTATGAGAGAAGGTTAATAAAAACCCAACTTACTTTATTCACCTTATTCTTCAATTTATTAAGGCTCCTTTTCTTCTTCAAGATTATTTTGCTTCACTACTGCTGCTGGGTTGCTTGCTTCGCTGTAAGCTTTTTCAGTGAGAGATACAATATGTTGAACGATTTCTCTTACAATATTATCTTGCTCCTATTCGTTTGAAAGCTCTGCAGAAATTTATTCTTAAGGCACCTGGTTTTATTCTATTAAATTTTCCATTGCTTCTAATCGATTTTATAAAATTGATTATACTTAATTGTGCTTGCGAGCAAGTATAAGCTCTGTCTCTTTCTTTTCAACTATAAGCAGCTGCTCTGCACTATCTTTAGAAGCTTGCTTATAAATACTCGCTGCCACCTGCCTTTAGTGTTAAGTCTCCAATTCTGCCAATGATTTATTCTTCAGATCTTTGTGAGAAAACATCAGCGATGATTAAATATGAACCACCATTTTAATCGATTTCATCATTAGTTTGGATATCTGTTCCTCTCCCCTGTGGCTCGTTGAGCAAGTAAACCCCGTAGTTTTTGCTTGCATTTCTCATTAGATATCTGCCTTCAAGCACAGATTCAATTGCAGTCGCTTAGGAGTGGTTGAAACTAATGAAATCAAAATCGGATTTCTTTAAACCTATTTCAATAGCACTGTAATTTGTTGAAGCCACTATTAAAACTGGTGAAACAGCTACTTAATTCTTTATGATTTCCTTGATTCTTTGTAAGTAATCTCCTTGATTTGAACTTACCAGCAAGTCTGGTAACTAAGTTTTCTTGTCTCCTTACAGTTTATCAAGGGTAGGGAATACTACAGGTGTGCTATGCAAAGCTGAACTAAGACAATTTTCTTCACCTTGAGAAAGATGGCTTCCTGAAAATCCAATAATACTTCTTGCTTGCTTGTAAAAATTTAGTTGGTTTATAATGTTGTCAGCGGAGCCATCGAAGAGAATCCAGTCGTATTCATCAATAAGCACGATGCTATCGTGCCACACACTCATGAATTTAGCAGCCTTCATTGTTCTTGTTGTGGTTGAGTGAAAAAATAAATGCCTGTATTTTTTGCAAAGAAATTATGGTTTGAATCAAGTTCCATTGCACTGATAACTTTTTGAAATTTTTGGTAATCTCTCTGCACTAAGTGCTCATTCTTGCCAACTATGATTACGGATATCTTCGTTTTAAGAGCTATAAGAATGGCTATCGCAACGCAGATCAAGGTCTTGCCATTACCAATACCAAAATGTATTAAATGGTTTGCGTGCAAGTTTTCGCAAATATAGTTAATGCACAAAATTTGCGAACTATATAACTTAAAGCCAAGATTTTGCTGCAGCTTTTCTAAGTCATTACTTACACTTAACCTTTCATTCCTTGGCTATGAATTGAAAGCACGAGCTAAGATGTGCGAGATATTATCGTTCTCAAAGAGTTGAAGTAGGTCTACAATTGTTTTATCAGAGAAAGCTTCCATGTTTTTGGGTAAGTGTAAAATTCTTTGAATTTCAGAGCAGTCGCCATTAAGGCAATTTTCAATAATGCTGTTGCTCACACTCACATTCTTTTCAATTTAGCTTCTATGATTTGCTGCTGAAGTTTCTTGAACTGCTCTACTTTGCCTACCCACTGCTCGTCTCTGCTCTGCAGCCTTTATGCAAGGCTTTCATAAAGTAAACCATAGTGTTTGAATCAATAACCTCTTACTTCTGTAAGAAAGTAGCCATAGTAATTGATATATAATCTTTGAGAGCTTCAACTGTAGGAGAGCAAGAGAGAGCACAAATTCTTACGAAGTGCTCTGTATATTCTACAGGTATGTCTCTGATTAAGTGCAAGCCACAGTCTTGCTTGAGTAGAGTCATGAAAGGCACATTCAAGATAAAGAATGAAGTAGGTATTAGCTTTTAAACTTGAGAGTCGACTGCGAATAATTACCCAGTTTAACCCATTAATTGTATAATATAGGGGAGATTAGAATCCAATTTCTGCACTGGTGCAAGCTGTTTAGTGAATGCTGCAACTGAATTAAAGAGTACAAAGTTCGCTAAACCTAGAGCTTGTCTCGTATTAGGTGAGCGAATTAATAATAAGATTGATTCTTGAATTAATTCATCTTCGATTTATACTCTTTCTCCCATGTAATAGCCAAGAGCAGCTAAAAAGATACGTGGCTTTGAGTCTTCATCTAAATTATTATTGCTCTAAATTAAATCCACGAGCAATGAGAACAAGTTCTCGCTTAGTTTCTGGTCACTAACGTTCTCAAAATTGCTTAGGAAGGAGAAAAGTGACTGGGTGTTTCGAGTAACTATTTCTTGCAGAATGCAAGACCTTTAATAATATTAAGAATTCTTGAAACTTTCGAAGTGCTTTATGAGATTCTCATGTCCAATGATCGAGCCATAGTTGATAAAGAGTTGAGGTAAGGGTTCTTATTTTGATTTTAATCACTTGCAAAGCTGAGATTCGTAGCTTATTCACTCTCCTTAATCTCTTCGATAGCAGCAGTAACATTTAGAGGCTATGATACCACGATTTACTCTTCTGGCTGTGCTTGATTTTCTTTGGCTTTTTGTTATTTATATACTTTCTCACATACTACTTAAAATCAAAAGTTTTATTATATGCTGCAAAATCCGCCTGCTACAGCAGCATTTTCAAGTTATAGTTATTTTATTGCAGAATTTCTTTAGCGCGGTTGATTTTATCGCTGTCTTGCGCATTTTTATACTCACACTTAATGCCCTTGGCTTTAAAATTCTTCAAAATTTCCATTGGCTTGATGATTTTCAAAAATCCAATCTGAGTTTGACTAATCGGGTGCCTCCTGCGGCACTTGCAAATTATTTATACCTTCTAAATAGAAGATAATATCGAAGATTTAAGCTTACCAGCACTCGCATTCAAAAGTTATTGAAGGTTGATTTCAGAGGTTTTCTAAAATCCAGTGGCTGGATTCATCTGATTTATGCTTAATTTTAATGATTAATTCGACTGTATTTTACTATTAAACCACTGGATTATTAAAATTTCGACTGGATTATTGATCCTTAACTATATGAAAAAACACTCTTTTGCTTATATCCTCCGGATTTATGGCTGGCTCACTGCCAAACCAAGACAAATAATGATTATTCACTATAACTCATTAAACGAGTAGCTTAGAGTTGCCTGGAGGTGGGTGGTTGAAGAGCTGTGATATATTTTAGGAATTTTCAAGATGGGCAAAACCCAAAATTGGCTTTTTGAAAAATGTCGAAATCCGCGGCAACTTTCGAAATTCAAACCTTTCCCCGTCCATAACTGAATAATGGCCAGTAGAAATGTGAAGACGAGAATATCTAGAAGTTAATGGCACCCGAAATCGAAAATTTGGGTCTTCAGTTTTGACCCTCAAAAATGCTTTTTGGCTTAAGCCAAAGCACTGGATTATAGGGGTCAGACCGGTATAATAGTATACCAATGTTGAAAAATCTCGAGAACGGCCTCGACAACCTACTGGATTTCAAACTGCTCTGAACTTAAAATTAAAAATCACACCAATCTAATCATATTAATCTAATCATATTCATACTTTGTAAGAGCCGTGATAGTGCCAGCCCTTCTTTTTGCATTCTCGAGATCGGCTCCCTCAAATTAAGTTAAATTCTGTCCTTTTAAATTTCCTTATTTATCGATATACTTAAAACTTTTTATCAACTTACAAATTCTATGTGTACATACGTATTGGGGTTTATATATATATATATATATCAAAAGGTCAAAGAGAGTGGAGGCTTCAGGACTTGGCAATTAAAACTCCAAAACCCCTTAATGAGGTTTATATGTACTTTGATTTGTATGGTATAGTTGGCGTCTTATTGGGGTTAGTAGAGAAATTAGGTCAAATTGCAAAATGAGAAAAAGAAATTAGAGAAATTTAGGGTCTATTTATAATGAAATATATTTAGATTTATTGCTTAAGCTTAGGTATGGTACGAGTATTAATATAGAATAAGTCAAACCAGTGCTTAATTATGCAGCTATAGCAAAGCTTCTGTGCAAGAGTGCCTCAAATATTAGGTATCATTTCATGTTTGCTGTTTAGCATTATAACTCAGGCACTTGAAAACATCAGCAAGTAAATAAAAGTTCTATAAGCACCATATTGACTACCTCTGTGACTCAAAGAATTTGAAGTATTGGACACACTTCCTACTTGACTAGCGAGTTGTGATGATTCATCATAGTTTCCTGACTTGCGTATCTCTCCTTAAACTATAGTCAATATTTAAAGACGAAATGGCATTACTTTCAAGACTGTCGACAGAATGAAGATAATAATTGATTTACTCGCCCATTTTATAGTAATAATTTAAACTTTATATATGATTAAATGCAGGTAGCTCTTGACAATAAAATCAAGCTCATACATGCATATGAATCTGTGTTTACCTTCAACACCTTTAAGGTACAAGAAGTATGATAACATAGAAGTATATGATTAAAAAATAAAGGTTGCCACTCACGCAATTTTGTCTGGTATAAGTGAAGATTCAGGTCTAGAACCTTATGTCATTCATCCTCGCTCTATTAAGCGAGAGCAGTATATTGAGTTTTTGCATAAGTTAAGAGATAAATACAAAGATCAAGATATAATCATTTTTGTTGATAACTCATCAGTTCATAAGACTAAGGAGTCTAAGAAAGCTTATAGGAGTTAAACATAACTCCTGTATACAACGTTCCTTATAGCTCATAATTTAATGGAATTGAATTTTACTGGATTTATATCAAGACTTACTACAAGAAGCTACTGCTGTATCATTTAATGCATGATTACCAATCGATACAGTAGACTTAATACAAAGTAGTTGCAAGAGAGTGAATAAAGATAAGACTGCGATATGTGCAAGGAAGGGGAGAATGAATGTTTAATAATAAGTTTTAGACTTAAAGAATGAAATAGTTCACATATTAAATGGGGCCTTAAAAGGATTAGGCTTCTCTTTCTTTATTCTTCTTAAAGCTTCTTAGGCCCTCAGTTTCTTCTCTTACTGCTATCTCCTGCATCTATGTTCATATCTTCTGGCTTTTAAATATCATTATAAACTCTCTTGCTAACTTAATGAACTGTCTGATGTATTCTATCTGTATGAAACTTCGCATGCTCTTTCATAAGATATATACAAGTGCCAGATTTTCCTACAAAGTTATTTGTCAAAGCTTGCTTTAAAGATAAGGATGCTTTTTAAGTTCCCTATAGCCAAGCTGAACTTATTAGAATGCCTTGCTTCTTCTAGTCTTCAGGAGAGATAGAATATCGTTTATCATGTGCTTCTTCAATTATTTCTCTTAGATACTCCTCTTTTATTGTACCAAGAACACCAAAGAAGAAGTTCCTCTCTGGTAGTTTATTAGAGCGTTGTTTCTTGGTAGGAATGTAAACTACCACTTCCTCATCTTACTTGATATCCTCAAAAAGATTTGTGATTGAAATCTCAGGGTAGTTGGGAATTTCTATTAGTTCAATCTCTTTATTTTTAAAAGCTTTCTTCTCCTCACAGAGTATTGATTTAAAGAATGGAATTTTGGTATCTTCCATCGTTGGAAGGAATAAACCAGTTGTATAATATGTTAATAGTCATCAAGTTATCTTACCATGTAAAGTGAGGTATCGATAGAGATCTTTCTTACTTCTGAATCTTGAGATCATTTCTTGAGCCTCGACTCTTTTCATTTGATCATTGAGTGATTCCATCTTTGTTCCTCTTCCTATAAATGAATTTCGAATTATAATTTATAGACTTCTGGATCCTATTGTTTAAAATCTTACTATTAAATATGGGCATCTTATAGGAGGTCAACCCTGCAAAGATACGTGGAGAAAGTTTGCAGAAGCTGTAACAAACTG
>ARYC01017648.1:0-14239 GCA_000711775.1 Oxytricha trifallax | reverse complement strand
CAGAGATAAGTTGTAGCAGAGAAGATTAGAAAATATTCATCAAAAGCTTTTGAAAATTCCTCTTCTAGTACCTCACCCCCTGACTCAAAAAAATCTGGAACAATATTGACAAGAGCCTAGAGAAAGAAGCAGTATGAAGAAGAAGCCAAGAATGCTATGAATAACTGAGCTTTATTATATATATTTTATAAAAGATGTATACTACACCGACAGCGGTAGAACATCTTCATTGATATTAGATTTTAATTTATCTTAAAAATTTCCATAAATATGTTCTTTATTGATTTGATTTTCTTATTTTAATTATAATTCCCTACTTCTAAATAAAAAAGGTTTTAAAAAGTGTAAAGTATATTGTAGAAAATTGTAAATTGACTCGAAGATTTTTTAAATTTATCATTAATAATATGCAGAAAAAATTTCAATCAGAATATTAGTTTATCCACTAAAATAAAATTCTTTTTAGTTTAAATATATTGAACCCTAAATTTAGAGTTGTCGAAAACGCTAATGATTTCCATAAATAAAATAAGAAAATTAGTTGTAAAATTAGAGAATAAAATAAGTATACAATACATGTATTCCATACAATTTTAAGATAGATATTAAGCAAAAATTGAATTTAAATTAGTAAATAAAATTCTAGCAATTTATAAAAAATGTTTGTAATAGAACTTGGCATGAATTTGTGCCTCTAAAATATTGCAAGGTTATTGGAAAAAAGTTATATAGAATTGCAAATTAGAGTGATGTTACCACGTGTGCGCTGAATTAAATCAGTGTATATAAGCCCTCTGCAAAGAGTGTAAGTGTAATTATCTTTAATTAATTTAATTTACCATGCATAAATAGTGCTTAAATAGCTTAGCTATATTGCTATTCAATTGTAACAAACATCAGAGAGCAAAATTAGCGCAATTTTTAAGACAAATAATATTTAAAAAATGCACTTACTTAAATTCAAATACACAGATCAATACAACGTGAGCTGCTCGTCAAAATGCACACAAAGCACATTGAAGTTAGTAGAGTGTGCAAGAGTTGCGTGGCTAAAAAAGAAAGTGCGATAGCTATTGCAAATTTATCACTTTTTGATTTTCATTTTAAGTTTAATTATTAAAGTAGTAATTATTAATTAATAAAAACCAAACTTAATTAAAATGTGAAGGCAAAACCGCATCCCCTCACAAATAGCGTGAACGGTAAAACTTTGCACCTAGTCGGTCAACAGGGTACAAACCCCATATATTATTGATCAGCACCTCAAACTCTATAAGACTGGTAAGTATGGCTTTAAAATAAAATCATGAAATTTTTCCCATTTTCACCGTACTTGCATTCTCGAGATCGGCTTCCTCAAATTAAGTTAAATTCTGTCCTTTTAAATTTCCTTATTTATCGATATACTTAAAACTTTTTATCAACTTACAAATTCTATGTGTACATACGTATTGGGGTTTATGTACTCATAGAATTTGTAAGTTGATAAAAAGTTTTAAGTATATCGATAAATAAGGAAATTAAAAAGGACAGAATTTAACTTAATTTGAGGGAGCCGATCTCGAGAATGCAAAAAGAAGGGTTGGGACTATCACGGCTCTTACAAAGTTTGAATATGATTAGATTAATATGATTAGATTGGTGTGATTTTTAATTTTAAGTTCAGAGCAGTTTGAAATCCAGTAGGTTGTCGAGGCCGTTCTCGAGATTTTTCAACATTGGTATACTATTATACCGGTCTGACCCCTATAATCCAGTGCTTTGGCTTAAGCCAAAAAGCATTTTTTAGGGTCAAAACTGAAGACCCAAATTTTCGATTTCGGGTGCCATTAACTTCTAGATATTCTCGTCTTCACATTTCTACTGGCCATTATTCAGTTATGGACGGGGAAAGGTTTGAATTTCGAAAGTTGCCGCGGATTTCGACATTTTTTCAAAAAGCCAATTTTGACTTTCGCCCATCTTGAAAATTCCTAAAATTTATCACAGCTCTTCAACCACCCACCTCCAGGCAACTCTAAGCTACTCGTTTATTGAGTTATAGTGAATAATCATTATTTGTCTTGGTTTGGAAGTGAGCAAGCCATAAATCCGGAGGATATAAGCAAAAGAGTGTTTTTTCATATAGTTAAGGATCAATAATCCAGTCGAAATTTTAATAATCCAGTGGTTTAATAGTAAAATCCAGTCGAATTACTCATTAAAATTAAGCATAAACCAGATGAATCCAGCTACTGGATTTTAGAAAACCTCTGAAATCGACCTTCAATAACTTTTGAATCGAGTGCTGGTAAGCTTAAATCTTCGATATTATCTTCTATTTAGAAGGTATAAATGATTTGCAAGTGCCGCAGGAGGCACCCGATTAGTCAAGCTCAGATTGGATTTTTGAAAATCATCAAGCCAATGGAAATTTTGAAGAAAATTTTAAAGCCAAGGGCATTAAGTTTGAGTATTAAAATGCGCAAGACAGCGCTAAAATCAACCGTGCTAAAGAATTTCTGCAATAAAATAACTATAACTTGAAAATGCTGCTGTAGCAGGCGGATTTTGCAGGTTATAATAAAACTTTTATTTTAAGTAGTATGTGAGAAAGTATATAAATAACAAAAAGCCAAAGAAGATCAAGCACAGCCATAAGAGTAAATCCGTGGTATCATAGCCTCTAGATGTTACTGTTGCTATCGAAGAGCTTAAGGAGAGTGAATAAGCTACGAATCTCAGCTTTGCAAGTGTTTAAAATCAAAATAAAGAACCCTTACCTCAACTCTTTATTAACTATGGCTCGATCATTGGCCATGAGATTCTCATAAAGCACTTCGAAAGTTTCAAGAATTCTAAATATTATTAAAGGACTTGCATTTTGCAAGAAATAGTTACTCGAAACACCCAGTCACTTTTCTCCTTCCTAAGCAATTTTGAGAACGTTAGTGACCAGAAACTAAGCGAGAACTTGTTCTCATTGCTCGTGGATTTAATTTAGAGCAATAATAATTTAGATGAAGACTCAAAGCCACGTATCTTTTTAGCTGCTCTTGGTTATTACATGGGAGAAAGAGTATAAATCGAAGATGAATTAATTCAAGAATCAATCTTATTATTAATTCGCTCACCTAATACGAGACAAGCTCTAGGTTTAGCGAACTTTGTATTCTTTAATTCAGTTGCAGCATTCACTAAACAGCTTGCACCAGTGCAGAAATTGGATTCTACTCTCCCCTATATTATACAATTAATGGGTTAAACTTGGTAATTATTCGCAGTCGACTCTCAAGTTTAAAAGCTAATACCTACTTCATTCTTTATCTTGAATGTGCCTTTCATGACTCTACTCAAGCAAGACTGTGGCTTGCACTTAATAAGAGACATACCTGTAGAATACACAGAGTACTTCGTAAGAATTTGTGCTCTCTCTTGCTTCCTACAGTTGAAGCACTCAAAGATTATATATCAATTACTAGGGCTACTTTCTTATAGAAGTAAGAGGTTATTGATTCAAACACTATGGTTTACTTTATGAAAGGCCTTGCATAAAGGCTGCAGAGCAGAGACGAGCAGTTGGTAGGCAAAGTAGAGCAGTTCAAGAAGCTTCAGCAGCAAATTATAGAAGCTTAAATTGAAAAGAATGTGAGTGTGAGCAACAGCATTATTGAAAATTGCCTTAATGGCGACTGCTCTGAAATTCAAAGAATTTTACACTTACCCAAAAATATGGAAGCTTTCTCTGATAAAACAATTGTAGACTTACTTCGATTCTTTGAGAACGCTAATATCTCGCACATGTTAGCTCGTGCTTTCAATTCATAGCTAAGGAATGAAAGGTTAAGTGTAAGTTATGACTTAGAAAAGCTGCAGCAAAATCTTGGCTTTAAGTTATATAGTTCTCAAATTTTGTGCATTAACTATATTTGCGAAAACTTGCACGCAAACCATTTAATACATTTTGGTATTGGCAATGGCAAGACCTTTATCTGCGTTGCGTTAGCCATTCTTATAGCTCTTAAAACGAAGCTATCCGTAATCATAGTTGGCAAGAATGAGCACTTAGTGCAGAGAGATTACCAAAAAATTTCAAAAAGTTATTAGTGCAATGGAACTTGATTCAAACCATAATTTCTTTGCAAAAAGTACAGGCATTTATTTTTCACTCAACCACAACTCAAGAAATGAATGAAGGCTGCTAAATTCATGAGTGTGTGGCACGATAGCATCGTGCTTGTTGATGAATACGACTGGATTCTCTTCGATGGCTCTGCTGACAACATTATAAACCAGCTAAATTTTTACAAACAATCAAGAAGTATTTTAGGATTTTCAGGAAGCCATCTTTCTCAAGGTGAAGAAAATTGTCTTAGTTTAGCTTTGCATAGCACACCTGTAGTATTCCCTACCCTTGATAAACTGTAAGGAGACAAGAAAACTTAGTTATCAGACTTGCTGGTAAGTTCAAATCAAGGAGATTACTTACAAAGAATCAAGGAAATCATAAAGAATTAAGTAGCTGTTTCACCAGTTTTAATAGTGGCTTCAACAAATTACAGTGCTATTGAAATAGGTTTAAAGAAATCTAATTTTGATTTTATTAGTTTCAACCACTCCTAGGCGACTGCAATTGAATATGTGCTTGAAGGCAGGTATTTAATGAGAAATGCAAGCAAAAACTACGGGGTTTACTTGCTCAACGAGCCACAGGGGAGAGGAACAGATATCTAAACTAATGATGAAATCGATTAAAATTGTGGTTCATATTTAATCATTGCTGATGTTTTCTCACAAAGATCTGAAGAATAAATCATTGGTAGAATTTGGAGACTTAACACTAAAGGCAGGTGGCAGCTAGTATTATATAAGCAAGCTTCTAAAGATAGTGCAGAGCAGCTGCTTATAGTTGAAAAGAAAGAGATAGAGCTTATACTTGCTCGCAAGCACAACCAAGTATAATCAATTTTATAAAATCAATAATAAGCAATGGATAGTTTTGTTGAATAAAACAAGGTGCCTTAAGAATAAATTTCTGCGGAGTTTTCAAAGGATTAGGAGCAAGATAAAATTGTGAAAGAAATCGTTGAACATATTGTAGCTCTCACTGAGAAAGCTTACAGTGAAGCAAGCAACGCAGCAGCTGTAGTGAAGCAAGATAAACTTGAAGAAGAAAAAGAGCCTTAATAAGTTGAAGGACAATCTGAATTAAGTAAGTTGGGTTTTTATTAATCTTCTCTCATAGAGCTTATTGAAGAGAAGATGAGTTAAAATCCTGTGCTTTAAGATAAACCATTAGACCAAGTATAGTAATTGGTGCAAAGGAATTTAAAGCGGTAGCACCATGAAATTACTAAGGCCTAAGGCAGAGAGATTCAGAAGTAAAAGCAGTACTGCAAGTTTAAAGAGAAGATTAGTGAAAGGTTAACAAAAGCTTGAATTAATCAAAGAATCAAATTAGACTTGAGAGCTTACTACTCGTCGCAGTGCCAGAGAAAAATCATTCACTTGCACTTATACAGAGCTGCCAGAGAGCGAAGAGACAATGGAGAGATGGTTGAAGGCAGCCTCGAGTGAGAGAAGGCACTTTAAAAGCGACATAAACCATAGAAATTCAGAGAGAAAGCCAAGATTAAGAATATGAGATTTATCTTAATATTTTTAAGCAATTCACCATGTTCAAGTTTTTGCTATTAATAGCATATAGAGAATCGTGGAGGCATAGAAGGAGCAGCATTCAGTGTCTTATGTTTGGCGACTGGTTTTACATGTTCTGCAGGTTGCCATCTTGCATAAACTGCTCTTTCATCTTGTGTAAGTCAAGCAACTCACTTTCCATATCGTCATGTTTTTGCTTCAATTTTTTAGTTTACTGCAAGAATTCTTGCTTATCTTATTTCAAAGCCATTTCATAATCCTTTACCTCCTCTAACTATTCACGGATTCTCTTTCTTTTAGATGAATCCTTAACGAGATTCACAGCCTTACCTCGCTCAGCTACACAAGAAATTAAGAGAGAGTAAACTTACTGCTAATGTTAAGGCATCTGCTGAGAGCGTCCACGAACTCGGGTCTCATTTCTATAACGAGATCTCTATTTTACTCTAACTTTTCTCTTCGTTAGAGCATTGCATCATGAATCATCTGGGAGACACCGTCGGTGTCTAGGGTGAAGAGCAAGTCGCAGATCCATTATCTGTCAAGGTGGACCCAATCTCGTTCTTCAGGCAAGTATTGCAGCAGTCTTGAAGACCCTCTTGCATAATCGAGAAAGTCTTGAACTGTAAGTCCATCGATTTGAGGCACTGCTGGCACCTTAACTGCGTCTCTTCTTACGTACTATATTAACAGTTACAGGGTTAAGCTAGGGTTTACGTCTTTCTCTGCTCTTATGATTTACTTAAGGAAATAAATGTTGGTGGAGTCCGCTTTTGGTAAGAAAGCGTGGCAGTCTTGGGCAAGAAAGTTATATAGCTCTTTCTTACTTTTGCACTTCTGGGCTAGTTCAGAAACATTGATACCAGTAAGTTATTATTGGTTCATTAAACTTTAAAAGTTAGGTGCCTTACAACATTTTATATAGCTAAATTTTGATTTAGGAAGACACTGCTGTTACTAAAATCAGAGAGTGCTTTCCATAATAATGAAATCACACCAGCATGATCCAATTTCCGCTAGCTGAATTCCTACCACCACCAGCAGAATTCATTATTATTAAATTTAAGAATCCATTCATGGAATCATATTCTAAAAAACGACAGTCAAGAATGTCATAATTCTTTAAGTTAGAAGACAACGATTATGATGGTAATAGTTCAAGTGAAGAGCAGAGCTCTTCCTGTGGATCTTAAGATTCTTGCAATAATGCAGATTACTTAACAACTAATATGCTTTACTAAAGAAACATAAATCTTGCAGATGTGAGAATAGAAGAAGTAAGTGAAAAGGATATGATTTCTTTTTTCAATGAAATTTCAGAGTTTGAAATCGATGGATTTATCATAGATCCTAAAGAGAAACATAAAGAAAGTACTAAAAAAGGAGCTAAATAATCATTGATTAATGATAATTAAATTTAGACTCTTGGTTAACTAGTGTAAAAGCTTTATACTGAGTACAAGTAATCAGATTTAGAACCTTAGAGTATGATGGATTGTCATTAAGATTTTGATTTATAAGCTCTTAAAGCCAAAGTTATAGAGAATCATAAAATAAAAGATTAAATTCCGATTTTTGGTTGGCATACTTAATTGAATGCAATAGTGCCTCGTAGAGTACAAAAATAGTTAAGAAAGGAGAAATAATTATAAGAGAAGGAACTTAAACTTGCAGAGGAATCACTTAGATTAAGAGTTACAGAGAAGTTAACTTACTTCTAAATAATGGATAGACTTGGTATATCATACTATAAATTAAGAAGGTACTTAAAAAGCCCAATAAAGAAAGCTTAATTTTGGAATCTAAAATAAATTAATAGAGGCAAGTATAAGAAGCTGCATAGCAGAGCACGCACTCATATTGTTAACATGTTAATGTATAACACTTAACCAGCGCAGCTTTCGGATATATAACAAAGTTTACAGAAGAATATATAGTTAAGGTGTAGTAAGTAAATGATTAGAAGATTTTTGAAAAATGAATTAATGATGACTTATAAATAAATTAAGTAGATTTCAAAATTGCATAATAGCAACAGTAGTAAGTTATAAAGATAGTATGCAGCCCAGTAATTCGTGGAACACTTAAGTAAGGGTAGAAGAATTATCAATATTGATGAATCAACTCTTAACTAAACAGATTAAAGACACAGAGGTTGGACTGCCCCTTATGTAAAAAATCGAGTTACAAATTCACAGAGACTAAAATAAAGGAATTTAATTATTGGAGTTGCAAGTACAGGAGAGCTGTACTATACAGTTAATCATGGAAGAGCTAACTAGCACTCATTTATGTACTTCCTATGTAAACTAGTTAATGTATTGGATTCAGTTGACACTAGTTGGAGAGAAAATACTTTAATTTTACTTGATAATGCACCTTATCATAGATCACAAAGTATTATGAATAAGACCTTGATTTGGCTTTGCCAATAATGTTTTTAGGGCCTTATCACTATAGAATTGCACCTGTTAAATTAATGTATTCTTGGATTAAGAATAGAGACCTTAATCCCCTCAATACTAGGGCTTAATCAAAGTAAGTATTATTGTAATATTGACATTTATTATAGAGGTTATTGGGCAGCTTTTATGAAAGAATTAGGAATGAATATAAGCAGAATTAATTAAAATTTAGTGAGGCTCTGCTTTTATCATGTTTTCACAACAGCCTTGGAATCAATTTCTCTCAAAGACCTATGATTGAAAATGAAAGGCAAAACTGAAAACTTAATTTTAACTCTTTTTAATTTAATACTTTTCACAATAAGTAAAGCTAGGAAATTTCAAATCTAATAGAATTACTAATGTAATTTATTCCGTTTTAAGGGAATTAATTTGGCAAATAATTTATTAGAATTTACACATTTATATAGAATAAGGGATGATTATAACTTAGAGATTTATTTAGATTTTACTATTATAAACTTCACATTTTTATTTTAATTAAAATACCTATAAATTTCAATACATACTAAAACTATTTACTTTTCTACTTTAATTTTAAATAATTAAGACAGATCAATCGTATAAAAAAGTAAAATATCTTTATTATAATAAATAATCAAATTATTAAATATGTATAAATGTTTAAATAAAGCAGAGACATAATTTTTCAGTATATTTAATACAAAAAACTAGATTTTCAATTTATTTTGTTTGAAGGAAATATAGAGATTTAAATCTAAAATATAAAATAAGTCAAAGATAAAACTATATAATAAAAACTATTAGATTTCAAAAACATATTTATTTTATTTTTATTATTATAATTAAAATATTCTTATAGTTATTAAATCTAAAAATTACTGGATTAAAATTTTCAGAATTTCAAATATTCAAAAATTACCTTAGCTTATAATAGATAATTATTTATTAATTTTTATAATATTAAATTAAAAATGTTACAAAATTATAAACAGATTCCAGCAATTTTACTATAGCCAATGAAAAATTTATCTTGTTAATTCTCAAGAGGTTCTCCGAATCTTCCCTGATTCACTCGAGGGATTTTTTGTAAATTAATTCAAACTTAAGATCTAATTTTTTCCCTTGACTCAACTACTTATTGAAATGAAAAATAAGTTAAAATCTACAACCAAAAATGTTATTGTTTTTACAAAATGCTCTACTTAGTGAATGATATTCTTGATTTTTCTCAAATTAGAAATGGAAAATTTAAAAAGAAACTATTTTAAAAAATTTGAAAGCAAATTATAAATTGCAAAATGAAAAATAAATGAAAAATGAAAACAAAATTGAAACTAAAAATTGATTTTTATATAATTAAAATCAATAATTTTTGCCCTGATGTGATTTCGTGTAATATGATGAGGTATGATTAAGATTAATAGCAAAAAATCAAAATAATTTAATTATTAGTCTTTATGAAAAAATAAAATCTGCCTTATAATTCACCTAATGATCGGGCAAAAATTAAATTACAGCAAATAAAAAATGAGTTATTTCAGTATTTTGCTTCATTATAGAATGGAGAGTTGTTTAAATTTGAATTTAAATTAATTTCTATAAGTTTCTCGGTTAATTCAACAAAATGTTTTATAAATTTAGAGCTAAGCTATTTTCAACAATTTCAGCCAAATTTGACTTAATTACTTTAAGTAAATTAACAATTGCTAAGATAACAGTACTTAAATTTATTTAATAAAAGGTAAGTAAATTATTTTTTTTACTATTTCTATTCAATTTATTTTTCCCTAAGCAGTGAAGCCCAAATATAATTTTTAAAATCGAATTTAATTTAAGTAAGTTTATATTAGCTGGTTACAGAACCAATAGTCGCAACACTATTAATAACTAAAAATCTAAAAGTTAAAATAGTAAAATAAGTTAGATTAAAATAATTCAGCAGTAAAATCAAAAATAGTAGCAATAGTAATAGTAGAATTTTGAACAGCATTTATTCCAAAGTTCAGTTTAAAATTAGTAAGTTTAAATTAAAATAAAATTAAATATTAGAAATAAATAAATCAAAAAATAAATTTTTATATTAAGTAAATTTTAAATATAAGTAAAATCCCTAAGGAAATAATTAATAAAATTTATAAATTGTATTGTATTTTATAACTCTCAGTTGAATTGCAATTAATCTAAATATTCATATTTTTCATTACAAACTTTACAGATAAAACAAGTGAAGAAATAAATGTTTTATAATAATTAATTTTAATTTTAACTCTTATAAATTCTTAATGTTCAAGCTTTGCCTTAAAATGTTTTAGTTTTTATTTCTAAGTTTAAATATAGCCAATTTTTCTTAAACAATGTTCTCTTAATTTCTTAATTTACTTAATTTTATTCTAAGTTTAATCATAATTTTAATTTATTCTAAATTACTTTCCTTGATTTTAACTTCCATTTTATAATTAATAAATAGTTAAGAAAATCTTTGATGAATAGTTTAAAATCTAAGTTTAATTTAAATTTAAAGATGAAGATGTTCCACATCGTTTCAGGTAAGGTATTATTAAAATTAATAAATTTGTTTATAAGGAACTTAATAGTAAATATTTGTAATTTTGACTTAAACTCAAACAAAAATAAAACATTGAATTTAAACAGAGAATTAAATTTATTATTATGAAAGAAAGTTAGAATTGGTAATTTTATGAAACTGTAAAACTAATTTAATTTCAAAACTAGATTACATCATAATCAATTTGAAAAAATTGTAAATATTATAATTACAATGTTTTGTATATTTATAATATAAATAAATCTTAGCATTAACTAAGTATTTCGACTATCCTTAAAATAACAACAAATATATCTACCTTTATATTAAATTCATTAATATTGAAAAATGCTTAATAAATGTTAAGATAGTACATTTATTTTGAATGATACTCAATTTAATTGAATAATTGAATTTAAATTAGTAAATAAAACTCTAGCAATTTAAAATAATGTTTGTAATAGAAATTGGCATGAATTTGTGCCTCTAAAATATTGCAAGATTATTGGAAAAAAGTGATATAGAATGACAAATTAGAGTGTAAGTTTCACTAGAGTGAATTAAATCAATTTTATTTAAGCACTCGGCAAAGAGTGCAAGTGTAATTATCTTGGATTAATTAAAATACGAATGAAATAATAGCGCTTAAATAGCGATGCTATATTTCTATTTGAATTAAACAAACATCACAGTGTAGAATTAGAGCAACTTTTAAGACAAAAAATATGAAAAAAATGGACTTACTTAATTTCAAATATATGGATCGATTGATCGTGAGTTGCTCTTCAAAATGCACACAAAGTGCAGTAAAGTTTGTGGAGTGAGTGTGAGTTTCGTTGTTAATAAAGAAAGTGCAATAGCGATCGCAAATTTATCACTTTTTGATTTCCATTATTAGTTTAATTATTAAAGTAGTAATTATTAATTAATAAAAATCAAACTTAATTCAAATGTGGAGGTAAAACCGCATCCCCTCACAAATAGTGTGAACGGTAAAACTTTGCACCTAGTCGGTCAACAGGGTACAAACCCCATATATTCTTGATCAGCATGTCAAACTCTATAAGACTGGTAAGTATGGCCTCAAAATAAAATCATGAAATTTTTCCCATTTTCACCGTACTTGCATTCTCGAGATCGGCTTCCTCAAATTAAGTTAAATTCTGTCCTTTTAAATTTCCTTATTTATCGATATACTTAAAACTTTTTATCAACTTACAAATTCTATGTGTACATACGTATTGGGGTTTATGTACTCATAGAATTTGTAAGTTGATAAAAAGTTTTAAGTATATCGATAAATAAGGAAATTAAAAAGGACAGAATTTAACTTAATTTGAGGGAGCCGATCTCGAGAATGCAAAAAGAAGGGTTGGCACTATCACGGCTCTTACAAAGTTTGAATATGATTAGATTAATATGATTAGATTAGTGTGATTTTTAATTTTAAGTTCAGAGCAGTTTGAAATCCAGTAGGTTGTCGGGGCCGTTCTCGAGATTTTTCAACATTGGTATAGTATTATACCGGTCTGACCCCTATAATCCAGTGCTTTGGCTTAAGCCAAAAAGCATTTTTGAGGGTCAAAACTGAAGACCCAAATTTTCGATTTCGGGTGCCATTAACTTCTAGATATTCTCGTCTTCACATTTCTACTGGTCATTATTCAGTTATGGACGGGGAAAGGTTTGAATTTCGAAAGTTGCCGCGGATTTCGACATTTTTTCAAAAAGCCAATTTTGGGTTTCGCCCATCTTGAAAATTCCTAAAATTTATCACAGCTCTTCAACCACCCACCTCCAGGCGACTCTAAGCTACTCGTTTAATGAGTTATAGTGAATAATCATTATTTGTCTTGGTTTGGCTGTGAGCCAGCTATAAATCCGGAGGATATTAGCAAAAGAGTGTTTTTTCATATAGTTAAGGATCAATAATCCAGTCGAAATTTTAATAATCCAGTGGTTTAATAGTAAAATCCAGTCGAATTAATCATTAAAATTAAGCATAAATCAGATGAATCCAGCCACTGGATTTTAGAAAACCTCTGAAATCGATCTTCAATAACTTTTGAATGCGAGTGCTGGTAAGCTTAAATCTTCGATATTATCTTCTATTTAGAAGGTATAAATAATTTGCAAGTGCCGCAGGAGGCACCCGATTAGTCAAACTCAGATTGGATTTTTGAAAATCATTAAGCCAATGGAAATTTTGAAGAAAATTTTAAAGCCAAGGGCATTAAGTGTGAGTATTAAAATGCGCAAGACAGCGCTAAAATCAACCGCGCTAAAGATTTTCTGCAATAAAATAGCTATAACTTGAAAATGCTGCTGTAGCAGGCGGATTTTGCAGCTTATAATAAAACTTTTGATTTTAAGTAGTATGTGAGAAAGTATATAAATAACAAAAAGCCAAAGAAGATCAAGCACAGCTATTAGAGTAAATCCGTGGTATCATAGCCTCTAGATGTTACTGCTGCTATCGAAGAGCTTAAGGAGAGTGAATAAGCTACGAATCTCAGCTTTGCAAGTGATTAAAATCAAAATAAAGAACCCTTACCTCAACTCTTTATTAACTATGGCTCGATCATTGGCCATGAGATTCTCATAAAGCACTTCGAAAGTTTCAAGAATTCTAAATATTATTAAAGGACTTGCATTTTGCAAGAAATAGTTACTCGAAACACCCAGTCACTTTTCTCCTTCCTAAGCAATTTTGAGAACGTTAGTGACCAGAAACTAAGCGAGAACTTGTTCTCATTGCTCGTGGATTTAATTTAGAGCAATAATAATTTAGATGAAGACTCAAAGCCACGTATCTTTTTAGCTGCTCTTGGTTATTATATGGAGAAGAGTATAAATCGAAGATGAATTAATTCAAGAATCAATCTTATTATTAATTCGCTCACCTAATACGAGACAAGCTCTAGGTTTAGCGAACTTTGTATTCTTTAATTCAGTTGCAGCATTCACTAAACAGCTTGCACCAGTGCAGAAATTGGATTCTACTCTCCCCTATATTATACCATTAATGGGTTAAACTTGGTAATTATTCGCAGTCGACTCTCAAGTTTAAAAGCTAATACCTACTTCATTCTTTATCTTGAATGTGCCTTTCATGACTCTACTCAAGCAAGACTGTGGCTTGCACTTAATAAGAGACATACCTGTAGAATACACAGAGTACTTCGTAAGAATTTGTGCTCTCTCTTGCTCTCCTACAGTTGAAGCACTCAAAGATTATATATCAATTACTAGGGCTACTTTCTTACAGAAGTAAGAGGTTATTGATTCAAACACTATGGTTTACTTTATGAAAGGCATTGCATAAAGGCTGCAGAGCAGAGACGAGCAGTGGGTAGGCAAAGTAGAGCAGTTCAAGAAGCTTCAGCAGCAAATCATAGAAGCTAAATTGAAAAGAATGTGAGTGTGAGCAACAGGATTATTGAAAATTGCCTTAATGGCGACTGCTCTGAAATTCAAAGAATTTTACACTTACCCAAAAACATGGAAGCTTTCTCTGATAAAACAATTGTTGATCTACTTGAACTCTTTGAGAACGCTAATATCTCGCACATCTTAGCTCGTGCTTTCAATTCATAGCCAAGGAATGAAAGGTTAAGTGTAAGTAATG
>ARYC01017647.1:0-17893 GCA_000711775.1 Oxytricha trifallax | reverse complement strand
TTTTCAATCCCTAACGCTTTATTTAGCAATAATACTACTCAATAATATAAGATAAATTAATCAAAAAATTCAAACAACTTGAACCAAAATTTAATTCAAGGTTGGAACAAAGTTCCTTCAGCAGTTATTCCTGCTAATAATATTTAGTCTGCTTAAAATAGTTAAGCTTTAACCCAAGAATAGAGATAATAGCTCTAATTATATCAAATGTAAAATTTTAGTTAACCAAACTTGGTTTTTCCAGGAGATTTTAACCCAAACCATGAATATTCTGTTAGCAATCAAACTGATGTGCTCAACTTAATTTATAAGTTTTCGTTCGGATAAATTTTCCAAAATGTTGGATAATTCTCAAAATATTTAGTACAAGGAATGTTATATGATGATGAAACAGTAAACAAATCTAGGCTAAGACGGCTTTAATAATTTTAATGCAATCCCAAATCTTGTAGTTTCAAAACCTAGAAGACTAGTAAACTTTTTCCATGCTTTAAATATTATGAACTCAGAAACCTTTTACATTTGCCTTGAGCAAATTTCTTAGTAAGTTATACTAAACTTTCACAGTGTGCAGCAATTAGAAAAAGCACTAATTAATGACTTATTATTTGAAATTGATGGATTTATTGGAGCAGCTTACAGAGAAGATTTTAAATAATGCAGACTTACTTGTTTTGATTCAAAAACAAAAACCCAAGTTTTAGGATAAGATTAATTTACTGGAGATTTCCTTAAGTATTTAAGTACTATCAAATATACACCAGTTTTAATTCAGACCTCAGATATTGAAAATTCGGAATTTATAGTCTTAAAAAAGAGAAAAAATACATGGTATTATTTTAATTTTCAAGGTGAAATTTTTAAGATTACAGATGAAAAGAATTATAAAATGCCAGATTTCCTCAATTAAATCAAAGAAATTGATTAGAGAGAATTAGTTGATAAATACTTTGGATCAGTAAATACTTTTTATAGACTTTAGTTTATTCCTGCTGACATGAGATAGGATGCTGTTTTATTCCTAAAAATATTTTAGCAACTTTATGATAACAGAAACTATACCTAAATTAAGCAAGTTTGGACTTAAATTGAAAAGTTTGCAATCAAGACCTTGAAAAAGTAAGATCTTAAAACCTAGTTTTTGCAGTTAGGCCCTTTAAAGTTTGTGAGAAAATCGACAGGAACTGGGAATCACACTTATTCTTAATATAAAAAACAGAGATAAGTTGTAGCAGAGAAGATTAGAAAATATTCATCAAAAGCTTTTGAAAATTCCTCTTCTAGTACCTCACCCCCTGACTCAAAAAAATCTGGAACAATATTGACAAGAGCCTAGAGAAAGAAGCAGTATGAAGAAGAAGCCAAGAATGCTATGAATAACTGAGCTTTATTATATATATTTTATAAAAGATGTATACTACACCGACAGCGGTAGAACATCTTCATTGATATTAGATTTTAATTTATCTTAAAAATTTCCATAAATATGTTCTTTATTGATTTGATTTTCTTATTTTAATTATAATTACCTACTTCTAAATAAAAAATGTTTTAAAAAGTGTAAAGTATATTGTAGAAAATTGTAAATTGACTCGAAGATTTTTGAAATTTATCATTCATAATATGCAGAAAAAATTTCAATCAGAATATTAGTTTATCCACTAAAATAAAGTTCTTTTTAGTTTAAATATATTGAACCCTAAATTTAGAGTTGTCGAAAACGCTAATGATTTCCATAAATAAAATAAGAAAATTAGTTGTAAAATTAGAGAATAAAATAAGTATACAATACATGTATTCCATACAATTTTAAGATAGATATTAAGCAATAATTGAATTTAAATTAGTAAATAAAACTCTAGCAATTTAAAATAATGTTTGTAATAGAAATTGGCATGAATTTGTGCCTCTAAAATATTGCAAGATTATTGGAAAAAAGTGATATAGAATGACAAATTAGAGTGTAAGTTTCACTAGAGTGAATTAAATCAATTTTATTTAAGCACTCGGCAAAGAGTGCAAGTGTAATTATCTTGGATTAATTAAAATACGAATGAAATAATAGCGCTTAAATAGCGATGCTATATTTCTATTTGAATTAAACAAACATCACAGTGTAGAATTAGAGCAACTTTTAAGACAAAAAATATGAAAAAAATGGACTTACTTAATTTCAAATATATGGATCGATTGATCGTGAGTTGCTCTTCAAAATGCACACAAAGTGCAGTAAAGTTTGTGGAGTGAGTGTGAGTTTCGTTGTTAATAAAGAAAGTGCAATAGCGATCGCAAATTTATCACTTTTTGATTTCCATTATTAGTTTAATTATTAAAGTAGTAATTATTAATTAATAAAAATCAAACTTAATTCAATTGTGGAGGTAAAACCGCATCCCCTCACAAATAGTGTGAACGGTAAAACTTTACAACTAATCGGTCAACAGGGTACAAACCCATATATTCTTGATCAGCATGTCAAACTCTATAAGACTGGCAAGTATAGCTTTAAAATAAAATCATGAATTTTTCCCATTTTCACCGTACTTGCATTCTCGAGATCGGCTGACTCAAATTAAGTTAAATTCTGTCCTTTTAAATTTCCTTATTTATCGATATACTTAAAACTTTTTATCAACTTACAATTTCTATGTGTACATAAACCCCAATACGTAAACCCCAATACGTAAAGCCGTCCCATACTTAAACCCCAATACGTAAAACCCCAAAACGTATGTACACATAGAATTTGTAAGTTAATAAAAAGTTTTAAGTATATCGATAAATAAGGAAATTTAAAAGGACAGAATTTAACTTAATTTGAGGGAGCCGATATCGAGAATGCAAAAAGAAGGGTTGGCACTATCACGGCTCTTACAAAGTTTGAATATGATTAGATTAATATGATTAGATTAGTGTGATTTTTAATTTTAAGTTCAGAGCAGTTTGAAATCCAGTAGGTTGTCGAGGCCGTTCTCGAGATTTTTCAACATTGGTATACTATTATACCGGTCTGACCCCTATAATCCAGTGCTTTGGCTTAAGCCAAAAAGCATTTTTTAGGGTCAAAACTGAAGACCCAAATTTTCGATTTCGGGTGCCATTAACTTCTAGATATTCTCGTCTTCACATTTCTACTGGCCATTATTCAGTTATGGACGGGGAAAGGTTTGAATTTCGAAAGTTGCCGCGGATTTCGACATTTTTCAAAAAGCCAATTTTGGGTTTTGCCCATCTTGAAAATTCCTAAAATATATCACAGCTCTTCAACCACCCACCTCCAGGCAACTCTAAGCTACTCGTTTAATGAGTTATAGTGAATAATCATTATTTGTCTGTTTGGCAGTGAACCAGCCATAAATCCGGAGGATATAAGCAAAAGAGTGTTTTTTCATATAGTTAAGGATCAATAATCCAGTCGAAATTTTAATAATCCAGTGGTTAATAGTAAAATCCAGTCGAATTAATCATTAAAATTAAGCATAAATCAGATGAATCCAGCCACTGGATTTTAGAAAACCTCTGAAATCGATCTTCAATAACTTTTGAATGCGAGTGCTGGTAAGCTTAAATCTTCGATATTATCTTCTATTTAGAAGGTATAAATAATTTGCAAGTGCCGCAGGAGGCACCCGATTAGTCAAACTCAGATTGGATTTTTGAAAATCATTAAGCCAATGGAAATTTTGAAGAATTTAAAGCCAAGGGCATTAAGTGTGAGTAATTTTTTTTTTTTTTTTTCTTATTAAAAATGCGCAAGACAGCGCTAAAATCAACCGTGCTAAAGAATTTCTGCAATAAAATAACTATAACTTGAAAATGCTGCTGTAGCAGGCGGATTTTGCAGCTTATAATAAAACTTTTGATTTTAAGTAGTATGTGAGAAAGTATATAAATAACAAAAAGCCAAAGAAGATCAAGCACAGCTATTAGAGTAAATCAGTGGTATCATAGCCTCTAGATGTTACTGCTGCTATCGAAGAGATTAAGTAGAGTGAATAAGCTACGAATCTCAGCTTTGCAAGTGATTAAAATCAAAATAAAGAACCCTTACCTCAACTTTTTATTAACTATGGCTCGATCATTGGCCATGAGAATCTCTTAAAGCACTTCGGAAGTTTCAAGAAATCTTAATATTATTAAAGGTCCTGCATTTTGCAAGAAATAGTTACTCGAAACACCCAGTCACTTTTCTCCTACCTAAGCAATTTTGAGAACGTTAGTGACCAAAAACTATGCGAGAACTTGTTCTCATTGCTCGTGGATTTAATTTAGAGCAATAATAATTTAGATGAAGACTCAAAGCCACGTATCTTTTTAGCTGCCTCTTGGTTATTACATGGGAGAAAGAGTATAAATCGAAGATGAATTAATTCAAGAATCAATCTTATTATTAATACGCTCACCTAATACGAGACAAGCTCTAGGTTTAGCAAACTTTGTATTCTTTAATTCAGTTGCAGCATTCACTAAACAGCTTGCACCAGTGCAGAAATTGGATTCTACTCTCCCCTATATTATACCATTAATGGGTTAAACTTGGTAATTATTCGCAGTCGACTCTCAAGTTTAAAAGCTAATACCTACTTCATTCTTTATCTTGAATGTGCCTTTCATGACTCTACTCAAGCAAGACTGTGGCTTGCACTTAATCAGAGACATACCTGTAGAATACACAGAGTACTTCGTAAGAATTTGTGCTCTCTCTTGCTCTCCTACAGTAGCACTCAAAGATTATATATCAATTACTAGGGCTACTTTCTTATAGAAGTAAGAGGTTATTGATTCAAACACTATGGTTTACTTTATGAAAGGCCTTGCATAAAGGCTGCAGAGCAGAGACGAGTAGTTGGTAGGCAAAGTAGAGCAGTTCAAGAAGCTTCAGCAGCAAATTATAGAAGTTTAAATTGAAAAGAATGTGAGTGTGAGCAACAGCATTATTGAAAATTGCCTTAATGGCGACTGCTCTGAAATTTAAAGAATTTTACACTTACCCAAAAATATGGAAGCTTTCTCTGATAAAACAATTGTAGACTTACTTCAACTCTTTGAGAATGCTAATATCTCGCACATGTTAGCTCGTGCTTTCAATTCATAGCTACGGAATTAAATGTTAAGTGTGAGTTATGACTTAGAAAAGCTGCAGCAAAATCTTGGCTTTAAGTTATATAGTTCTCAAATTTTGTGCATTAACTATATTTGCGAAAACTTGCACGCAAACCATTTAATACATTTTGGTATTGGTAATGGCAAGACCTTGATCTGCGTTGCGTTAGCCTTTCTTATAGCTCTTAAAACGAAGCTATCCGTAATCATAGTTGGCAAGAATGAGCACTTAGTGCAGAGAGATTATCAAAAATTTCAAAAAGTTATTAGTGCAATGGAACTTGATTCAAACCATAATTTTTTTGCAAAAAGTACAGGCATTTATTTTTCACTTAACCGCAATTCAAGAAATGAATGAAGGCTGCTAAATTCATGAGTGTGTGGCACGATAGCATCGTGCTTGTTGATGAATACGACTGGATTCTCTTCGATGGCTCTGCTGACAACATTATAAAGCAGCTAAATTTTTACAAGCAATCAAGAAGTATTTTAGGATTTTCAGGAAGCCATCTTTCTCAAGGTGAAGAAAATTGTCTTAGTTTAGCTTTGCATAGCACACCTGTAGTATTCCCTACCCTTGATAAACTGTAAGGAGATAAGAAAACTTAGTTAGCAGACTTGCTGATAAGTTCAAACCAAGGAGATTACTTACAGAGAATCAAGGAAATCATAAAGGATTAAGTAGCTGTTTCACCAGTTTTAATCGTGGCTTCAACAAATTACAGTGCTATTGAAATAGGTTTAAAGAAATCCGATTTTGATTTCATTAGTTTCAACCACTCCTAGGCGACTGCAATTGAATCTGTGCTTGAAGGCAGGTATTTAATGAGAAATGCAAGCAAAAACTACGGGGTTTACTTGCTCAGCGAGCCACAGGGGAGAGGAACAGATATCTAAACTAATGATGATCGATTAAAATGGTGGTTTATATTTAATTATTTCTGATGTTTTCTCACAAAGATCTGAAGAATAAATCATTGGTAGAATTGGGAGACTTAACACTAAAGGCAGGTGGCAGCGAGTATTATATAAGCAAGCTTCTAAAGATAGTGCAGAGCAGCTGCTTATAGTTGAAAAGAAAGAGATAGAGCTTATACTTGCTCGCAAGCACAATTAAGTATAATCAATTTTATAAAATCTATTAGAAGCAATGGAAAATTTTATTGAATAAAACCAGGTGCCTTAAGAATAAATTTCTGCAGAGCTTTCAAATGAATAGGAGCAAGATAATATTGTAAGAGAAATCGTTCAACATATTGTATCTCTCACTGAGAAAGCTTACAGTGAAGCAAGCAACCCAGCAAGTGAAGCAAGATAATCTTGAAGAAGAAAAGGGGCCTTAATAAATTGAAGAATAAGGTGAATAAAGTAAGTTGGGTTTTTATTAACCTTCTCTCATAGAGCTTATTGAATAGAAGATGAGTTAAAACCTTGTGCTTCAAGATAAACCATTCGAGCAGGTATAGCAATTGGTGCACAGGAGTTTAAAGTGGTAGCACCATGAAATTACTAAGGCTCAAAGCAGAGAGAGATCCAAAAGTAAAAGCAGTTCTGCAAGTTAAAAGAGAAGATTATTGAAAGGTTAACAGAAGCTTGAATTAATCAAAGAATAAAATAAGAATTGAGAGTTGGTTACTCGTCGCAGTGCTAGAGATAAAACATTCACTTGCACTTATACAGAGCTCCAGAGAGTGAAGAGACAATGGAAAGATGGTTGAAGGCTGGCTCGAGTGAGAGAAGGCACTTTAAAAGCGACATAAACCATAGAAATTCAGAGAGAAAACCAAGATTAAGAATATGAGATTTATCTTAATTTTTTAAAAATTCATCATATAAGTTTTTGCTATTAAGCGTATAGAGATTCGTGGAGGAATAGAAGCAGCAGCACTCATTGTCTCATGTTTGGAGATTGATTTTGCATGTTCTACAGGTTACCTTCTTGCATAAACTACTCTTTCATCTTGCGTAAGTCAAGCAACTCACTTTCCATATTATCATGTTATTGCTTCAACTTTTTAGTTTACTGCAAGAATTCTTGCTTATCTTATTTCAAAGCATCTTCATAATCCTTTACCTCCTCTAACTATTCACGGGTTCTCTTTCTTTTAGATGAATCCTTATCGAGATTCACAGCCTTACCTCGCTCAGCTACACAAGAAATTAAGAGAGAGTAAACTTACTGCTAAAGTTAAGGCATCTGCTGAGAGCGTCCACGACCTCGGGTCTCATTTCTATAACGAGATATCTATTTTACTCGAGCTTTTCTCTTCGTTAGAGCATTGCATCATGAATCATCTGGGAGACACCGTCGGTGTCTAAGGTGAAGAGCAAATCGCAGATCCATTATCTGTCAAGGTGGACCCAATCTCGTTCTTCAGGCAAGTATTGCAGCAGTCTTGAAGACCCTCTTGCATAATCGAGAAAGTCTTGAACTGTAAGTCCATCGATTTGAGGCACTGCTGACACTTTAACTGCGTCTCATCTTACGTACTATATTAACAGTTACAGGATTAAGCTAGGGGTTACGTCTTTCTCTGCTCTTATGATTTACTTAAGGAAATAAATGTTGGTGGAGTCCGCTTTTGGTAAGAAAGCGTGGCAGTCTTGGGCAAGAAAGTTGTATAGCTCTTTCTTACTTTTGCAATTCTGGGCGAGTTCTGAAACATTGATACCAGTAAGTTACTATTGGTTCATTAAACTTTAAAATTAAGGTGCCTTAAACCATTTTATATAGTCCAATTTTGATTCAGGAAGACACTACCGTTACTAAAATCAGAGAGTGCTTTTCATAATAATGAAATCGTACAGCACGATCCAATTTCCGCTAGCGGAATTCCTACTACCACCAGCAGAATTCATTATTATTAAATTTAAGAATCTATTGATGGAATCATATTCTAAAAAACGACAGTCTAGACTGTCAGAATTTTTTAGGTTAGAAGATAACGATTATGATGGTAATAGTTCTTGTGAAGAGCAAAGCTCTTCTAGTGGTTCTGAAGATTCTAAAGATTATGCAGAATACTTAACTACTAATATGCTTTACTAGAGGAACATAACTCTTGCAGATGTGAGTATAGAAGAAGTAAGTGAAAAGGATATGATTTCATTATTTAATGAAATTCGTGATGAAATTTCAGAGTTTGAAATCGATGGATTTATCATAGATCCTAAAGAAAATTATAGAGAAAGTACTAAAAAAGGAGCTAAGGAATCATTGCTTAATGATAATTAAATTAAGACTCTTGGTTAATTAGTGTTAAAGCTTTATACTGAGTATAAGTAATCAGATTTAGAACCTAGAGTATTATGGATTGTGGTTAAGATTTTGATTTTAAAGCTCTTGAAGCTAAAGTTATTGATAATCATAAAGTCAAAGATTAAATTCCAATTTTTGGTTAGCACACACAATTGGATGCAATAGTTCCTCGTAGACTTCAAAAGTAATTAAGGAAGGAGAAATAATTGTAAGAGAAGGAACTTAAACTTGCAGAGGAATCACTTAGATTAAGAGTTTCAGAAAAGTTAACTTATTTCTAAATAATGGATAGACTTGGTATTTCATACTATAAATTAAGAAGGTACTTAAGAAGCCCAGTTAAGAAAGCTTAATTCTGGAATCTAAAATAAATTAATAGAGGCAAGTATAAGAAGTTGCATAGCAGAGCACGCACTCATATTGTTAATATGTTAATGTATAACACTTAACCAGTGCAGGTTTCTGATATATAGCAAAGTTTACAGAAGAATATATAGTTAAGGTGTAGTAAGTAAATGATTAGAAGATTTTTGAAAAATGAATTAATGATGACTTATAAATAAATTAAGTAGATTTTAACTTTGCATAATAGCAATAGTAGCAAGTTATAAAGATTGTATGCAGCTCAGTAATTTGTGGAACACTTAAGTAAGGGTAGGAGAATTATCAATATTGATGAATCAACTCTTAACTAAACAGATTAAAGACACAGAGGTTGGACTGCTCCTTATGTAAAAAATCGAGTTACAAATTCACAGAGACTAAAATAAATGAATTTAATTATTGGAGTTGCAAGTACAGGAGAGCTGTACTATACAGTTAATCATGGAAGAGCTAACTAGCACTCATTTATGTACTTTTTATGTAAACTAGTTAATGTATTGGATTCAGTTGACACTAGTTGGAGAGAAAATACTTTAATTCTACTTGATAATGCACCTTCACAGATCATAAAGTATTATGAATAAGTATCTTGATTTGGCTTTGCCAATAATGTTTTTAGGGCCTTATCACTATAGGATTGCACCTGTTGAATTAATGTATTCGTGGATTAAGAATAGTGATTTTAATCCCTTCAATACTAGAGCTTAATCAAAGTAAAACTTTTTATCAAATTGGCTTTTATTATAGAGGTTATTTGGCAGCTTTTATGAAAGAATTGGGAATGAATATAAGCAGAATTAATTAAAATTTGGTTAGACGCTGCTTTTATCATGTTTTCACAACAGCCTTGGAATCAATTTCTCTCAAAGACCTGTGATTGAAAATGAAAGGCAAAACTGAAAACTTAATTTTAACTCTTTTTAATTTAATACTTTTCACAATAAGTAAAGCTAGGAAATTTCAAATCTAATAGAATTACTAATGTAATTTATTCTGTTTTAAGGGAATTAATTTGGCAAATAATTTATTAGAATTTACACATTTATATAGAATAAGGGATGATTATAACTTAGAGATTTATTTAGATTTTACTATTATAAACTTCATATTTTTATTTTAATTAAAATACCTATAAATTTCAATACATACTAAAACTATTTACTTTTCTACTTTAATTTTAAATAATTAAGACAGATCAATCGTATAAAAAAGTAAAATATCTTTATTATAATAAATAATCAAATTATTAAATATGTATAAATGTTTAAATAAAGCAGAGACATAATTTTTCAGTATATTTAATACAAAAAACTAGATTTTCAATTTATTTTGTTTGAAGGAAATATAGAGATTTAAATCTAAAATATAAAATAAGTCAAAGATAAAACTATATAATAAAAACTATTAGATTTCAAAAACATATTTATTTTATTTAATATTATAATTAAAATATTCTTACAGTTATTAAATCTAAAAATTACTGGATTAAAATTTTCTGAATTTCAAATATTCAAAAATTACCTTAGCTTATAACAGAAAATTATTTATTAATTTTTATAATATTAAATTAAAAATGTTACAAAATTATAAACAGATTCCAGCAATTTTACTATAGCCAATGAAAAATTTATCTTGTTAATTCTCAAGAGGTTCTCCGAGTCTTCCCTGATTCACTCGAGGGATTTTTTGTAAATTAATTCAAACTTAAGATCTAATTTTTCCCTTGACTCAGCTACTTATTGAAATGAAAAATAAGTTAAAATCTACAACCAAAAATGTTATTGTTTTTACAAAATGCTCTACTTATTGAATGATATTCTTGATTTTTCTCAAATTAGAAATGGAAAATTTAAAAAGAAACTATTTTAAAAAATTTGAAAGCAAATTATAAATTGCAAAATGAAAAATAAATGAAAAATGAAAACAAAATTGAAACTAAAAATTGATTTTTATATAATTAAAATCAATAATTTTTGCCCTGATGTGATTTCGTGTAATATGATGAGGTATGATTAAGATTAATAGCAAAAAATCAAAATAATTTAATTATTAGTCTTTATGAAAAAATAAAATCTGCCTTATAATTCACCTAATGATCGGGCAAAAATTAAATTACAGCAAATAAAAAATGAGTTATTCAGTATTTTGCTTCATTATAGAATGGAGAGTTGTTTAAATTTGAATTTAAATTAATTTTTATAAGTTTCTCGGTTAATTCAACAAAATGTTTTATAAATTTAGAGCTAAGCTATTTTCAACAATTTCAGCCAAATTTGACTTAATTACTTTAAGTAAATTAACAATTGCTAAGATAACAGTACTTAAATTTATTTAATAAAAGGTAAGTAAATTATTTTTTTTACTATTTCTATTCAATTTATTTTTCCCTAAGTAGTGAAGCCCAAATATAATTTTTAAAATCGAATTTAATTTAAGTAAGTTTATATTAGCTGGTTACAGAACCAATAGTCGCAACACTATTAATAACTAAAAATCTAAAAGTTAAAATAGTAAAATAAGTTAGATTAAAATAATTCAGCAGTAAAATCAAAAATAGTAGCAATAGTAATAGTAGAATTTTGAACAGCATTTATTCCAAAGTTCAGTTTAAAATTAGTAAGTTTAAATTAAAATAAAATTAAATATTAGAAATAAATAAATCAAAAAATAAATTTTTATATTAAGTAAATTTTAAATATAAGTAAAATCCCTAAGGAAATAATTAATAAAATTTATAAATTGTATTGTATTTTATAACTCTCAGTTGAATTGCAATTAATCTAAATATTCATATTTTTCATTACAAACTTTACAGATAAAACAAGTGAAGAAATAAATGTTTTATAATAATTAATTTTAATTTTAACTCTTATAAATTCTTAATGTTCAAGCTTTGCCTTAAAATGTTTTAGTTTTTATTTCTAAGTTTAAATATAGCCAATTTTTCTTAAACAATGTTCTCTTAATTTCTTAATTTACTTAATTTTATTCTAAGTTTAATCATAATTTTAATTTATTCTAAATTACTTTCCTTGATTTTAACTTCCATTTTATAATTAATAAATAGTTAAGAAAATCTTTGATGAATAGTTTAAAATCTAAGTTTAATTTAAATTTAAAGATGAAGATGTTCCACATCGTTTCAGGTAAGGTATTATTAAAATTAATAAATTTGTTTATAAGGAACTTAATAGTAAATATTTGTAATTTTGACTTAAACTCAAACAAAAATAAAACATTGAATTTAAACAGAGAATTAAATTTATTATTATGAAAGAAAGTTAGAATTGGTAATTTTATGAAACTGTAAAACTAATTTAATTTCAAAACTAGATTACATCATAATCAATTTGAAAAAATTGTAAATATTATAATTACAATGTTTTGTATATTTATAATATAAATAAATCTTAGCATTAACTAAGTATTTCGACTATCCTTAAAATAACAACAAATATATCTACCTTTATATTAAATTCATTAATATTGAAAAATGCTTAATAAATGTTAAGATAGTACATTTATTTTGAATGATACTCAATTTAATTGAATAATTGAATTTAAATTAGTAAATAAAACTCTAGCAATTTAAAATAATGTTTGTAATAGAAATTGGCATGAATTTGTGCCTCTAAAATATTGCAAGATTATTGGAAAAAAGTGATATAGAATGACAAATTAGAGTGTAAGTTTCACTAGAGTGAATTAAATCAATTTTATTTAAGCACTCGGCAAAGAGTGCAAGTGTAATTATCTTGGATTAATTAAAATACGAATGAAATAATAGCGCTTAAATAGCGATGCTATATTTCTATTTGAATTAAACAAACATCACAGTGTAGAATTAGAGCAACTTTTAAGACAAAAAATATGAAAAAAATGGACTTACTTAATTTCAAATATATGGATCGATTGATCGTGAGTTGCTCTTCAAAATGCACACAAAGTGCAGTAAAGTTTGTGGAGTGAGTGTGAGTTTCGTTGTTAATAAAGAAAGTGCAATAGCGATCGCAAATTTATCACTTTTTGATTTCCATTATTAGTTTAATTATTAAAGTAGTAATTATTAATTAATAAAAATCAAACTTAATTCAAATGTGGAGGTAAAACCGCATCCCCTCACAAATAGTGTGAACGGTAAAACTTTGCACCTAGTCGGTCAACAGGGTACAAACCCCATATATTCTTGATCAGCATGTCAAACTCTATAAGACTGGTAAGTATGGCCTTAAAATAAAATCATGAATTTTTTCCCATTTTCACCGTACTTGCATTCTCGAGATCGGCTCCCTCAAATTAAGTTAAATTCTGTCCTTTTAAATTTCCTTATTTATCGATATACTTAAAACTTTTTATCAACTTACAAATTCTATGTGTACATACGTATTGGGGTTTATGTACTCATAGAATTTGTAAGTTGATAAAAAGTTTTAAGTATATCGATAAATAAGGAAATTAAAAAGGACAGAATTTAACTTAATTTGAGGGAGCCGATCTCGAGAATGCAAAAAGAAGGGTTGGGACTATCACGGCTCTTACAAAGTTTGAATATGATTATATTAATATGATTAGATTAGTGTGATTTTTAATTTTAAGTTCAGAGCAGTTTGAAATCCAGTAGGTTGTCGGGGCCGTTCTCGAGATTTTTCAACATTGGTATACTATTATACCGGCCTGACCCCTATAATCCAGTGCTTTGGCTTAAGCCAAAAAGCATTTTTTAGGATCAAAACTGAAGACCCAAATTTTCGATTTCGGGTGCCATTAACTTCTAGATATTATCGTCTTCACATTTTTACTGACCATTATTCAGTTATGGACGGGGAAAGGTTTGAATTTCGAAAGTTGCCGCGGATTTCGACATTTTTTCAAAAAGCCAATTTTGGGTTTCGCCCATCTTGAAAATTCCTAAAATTTATCACAGCTCTTCAACCACCCACCTCCAGGCAACTCTAAGCTACTCGTTTAATGAGTTATAGTGAATAATCATTATTTGTCTTGGTTTGGCAGTGAGTCAGCCATAAATCCGGAGGATATAAGCAAAAGAGTGTTTTTTCATATAGTTAAGGATCAATAATCCAGTCGAAATTTTAATAATCCAGTGGTTTAATAGTAAAATCCAGTCGAATTAATCATTAAAATTAAGCATAAATCAGATGAATCCAGCCACTGGATTTTAGAAAACCTCTGAAATCGACCTTCAATAACTTTTGAATGCGAGTGCTGGTAAGCTTAAATCTTCGATATTATCTTCTATTTAGAAGGTATAAATGATTTGCAAGTGCCGCAGGAGGCACCCGATTAGTCAAGCTCAGATTGGATTTTTGAAAATCATCAAGCCAATGGAAATTTTGAAGAAAATTTTAAAGCCAAGGGCATTAAGTTTGAGTATTAAAATGCGCAAGACAGCGCTAAAATCAACCGTGCTAAAGAATTTCTGCAATAAAATAACTATAACTTGAAAATGCTGCTGTAGCAGGCGGATTTTGCAGCTTATAATAAAACTTTTGATTTTAAGTAGTATGTGAGAAAGTATATAAATAACAAAAAGCCAAAGAAGATCAAGCACAGCCATAAGAGTAAATCCGTGGTATCATAGCCTCTATATGTTACTGCTGCTATCGAAGAGATTAAGGAGAGTGAATAAGCTACGAATCTCAGCTTTGCAAGTGATTAAAATCAAAATAAAGAACCCTTACCTCAACTCTTTATTAACTATGGCTCGATCATTGGCCATGAGATTCTCATAAAGCACTTCGAAAGTTTCAAGAATTCTTAATATTATTAAAGGTCTTGCATTTTGCAAGAAATAGTTACTCGAAACACCCAGTCACTTTTCTCCTTCCTAAGCAATTTTGAGAACGTTAGTGACCAGAAACTAAGCGAGAACTTGTTCTCATTGCTCGTGGATTTAATTTAGAGCAATAATAATTTAGATGAAGACTCAAAGCCACGTATCTTTTTAGCTGCTCTTGGTTATTATATGGGAGAAAGAGTATAAATCGAAGATGAATTAATACAAGAATCAATCTTATTATTAATACGCTCACCTAATACGAGACAAGCTCTAGCTTTAGCGAACTTTGTATTCTTTAATTCAGTTGCAGCATTTACTAAACAGCTTGCACCAGTGCAGAAATTGGATTCTACTCTCCCCTATATTATACAATTAATGGGTTAAACTTGGTAATTATTCGCAGTCGACTCTCAAGTTTAAAAGCTAATACCTACTTCATTCTTTATCTTGAATGTGCCTTTCATGACTCTACTCAAGCAAGACTGTGGCTTGCACTTAATAAGAGACATACCTGTAGAATACACAGAGTACTTCGTAAGAATTTGTGCTCTCTCTTGCTCTCCTACAGTTGAAGCACTCAAAGATTATATATCAATTACTAGGGCTACTTTCTTACTAGAAGTAAGAGGTTATTGATTCAAACACTATGGTTTACTTTATGAAAGGCCTTGCATAAAGGCTGCAGAGCAGAGACGAGCAGTGGGTAGGCAAAGTAGAGCAGTTCAAGAAGCTTCAGCAGCAAATCATAGAAGCTTAAATTGAAAAGAATGTGAGTGTGAGCAACAGCATTATTGAAAATTGCCTTAATGGCGACTGCTCTGAAATTCAAAGAATTTTACACTTACCCAAAAATATGGAAGCTTTCTCTGATAAAACAATTGTAGACTTACTTCAACTCTTTGAGAACGCTAATATCTCGCACATGTTAGCTCGTGCTTTCAATTCATAGCCAAGGAATGAAATGTTAAGTGTAAGTAATGACTTAGAAAAGCTGCAGCAAAATCTTGGCTTTAAGTTATATAGTTCTCAAATTTTGTGCATTAACTATATTTGAGAAAACTTGCACGCAAACCATTTAATACATTTTGGTATTGGTAATGGCAAGACCTTGATCTGCGTTGCGTTAGCCATTCTTATAGCTCTTAAAACGAAGCTATCCGTAATCATAGTTGGCAAGAATGAGCACTTAGTGCAGAGAGATTATCAAAAATTTCAAAAAGTTATTAGTGCAATTGAACTTGATTCAAACCATAATTTCTTTGCAAAAAGTACAGGCATTTATTTTTCACTCAACCACACCTCAAGAAATGAATGAAGGCTGCTAAATTCATGAGTGTGTGGCACGATAGCATCGTGCTTGTTGATGAATATGACTGGATTCTCTTCGATGGCTCTGCTGACAACATTATAAACCAGCTAAATTTTTATAAGCAATCAAGAAGTATTATAGGATTTTCAGGAGGCCATCTTTCTCAAGGTGAAGAAAATTGTCTTAGTTTAGTTTTGCATAGCACACCTGTAGTATTCCCTACCCTTGATAAACTGTAAGGAGATAAGAAAACTTAGTTAGCAGACTTGCTGGTAAGTTCAAATCAAGGAGATTACTTACAGAGAATCAAGGAAATCATAAAGGATTAAGTAGCTGTCACCAGTTTTAATAGTGGCTTCTACAAATTACAGTGCTATTGAAATAGGTTTAAAGAAATCCGATTTTGATTTCATTATTTTCAGCCACTCCTAGGCGACTGCAATTGAATCTGTGCTTGAAGGCAGGTATTTAATGAGAAATGCAAGCAAAAACTACGGGTTTACTTGCTCAACGAGCCACAGGGGAGAGGAACAGATATCTAAACTAATGATGAAATCGATTAAAATGGTGGTTCATATTTAATTATTTCTGATGTTTTCTCACAAAGATCTGAAGAATAAATCATTGGTAAAATTGGGAGACTTAACACTAAAGGCAGGTGGCAGCGAGTATTATATAAGCAAGCTTCTAAAGATAGTGCAGAGCAGCTGCTTATAGTTGAAAAGAAAGAGATAGAGCTTATACTTGCTCGCAAGCACAATTAAGTATAATCAATTTTATAAAATCTATTAGAAGCATTGGAAAATTTTCTTGAATAAAACCAGGTGCCTTAAGAATAAATTTCTGCAGAGCTTTCAAATGAATAGGAGCAAGATAATATTGTAAGAGAAATCGTTCAACATATTGTATCTCTCACTGAGAAAGCTTACAGTGAAGCAAGCAACCCAGCAGCAGTAGTGAAGCAAGATAATCTTGAAGAAGAAAAGGGGCCTTAATAAATTGAAGAATAAGGTGAATAAAGTAAGTTGGGTTTTTATTAACCTTCTCTCATAGAGCTTATTGAATAGAAGATTAGTTAAAACCCTGTGCTTCTAGATAAACCATTCGAGCAGGTATAGCAATTGGTGCGCAGGAGTTTATAGCGGTAGCACCATGAAATTACTAAGGCTCAAAGCAGAGAGAGATTCAAAAGTAAAAGCAGTTCTGCAAGTTCAAAGAGAAGATTATTGAAAGGTTAACAGAAGCTTGAATTAATCAAAGAATAAAATAAGACTTGAGAGTTGGTTACTCGTCGCAGTGCTAGAGATAAAACATTCACTTGCACTTATACAGAGCTGCCAGAGAGTGAAGAGACAATGAAAAGATGGCTGAAGGCAGCCTCGAGTGAGAGAAGGCACTTTAAAAGCGACATAAACCATAGAAATTCAGAGAGAAAACCAAGATTAAGAATATGAGATTTATCTTAATTTTTTAAAGAAATTCATCATATTCAAGTCTTTGCTATTAATAGCGTATAGAGAATCGTGGAGGAATAGAAGCAGCAGCACTCATTGTCTCATGTTTGGAGATTGATTTTGCATGTTCTACAGGTTACCATCTTGCATAAACTACTCTTTCATCTTGCGTAAGTCAAGCAACTAACTTTCCATATTATCATGTTATTGCTTCAACTTTTTAGTTTACTGCAAGAATTCTTGCTTATCTTATTTCAAAGCATCTTCACAATCCTTTACCTCCTCTAACTATTCTCGGGTTCTCTTTCTTTTAGATGCATCCTTAACAAGATTCACAGCCTTACCTTGCTCAGCTACACAAGAAATTAAGAGAGAGTAAATTTACTGCTAAAGTTAAGGCATCTGCTGAGAGCGTCCACGAACTCGGGTCTCATTTCTATAACGAGATATCTATTTTACTCGAGCTTTTCTCTTCGTTAGAGCATTGCATCATGAATCATCTGGGAGACACCGTCGGTGTCTAAGGTGAAGAGCAAATCGCAGATCCATTATCTGTCAAGGTGGACCCAATCTCGTTCTTCAGGCAA
>ARYC01017646.1:0-23904 GCA_000711775.1 Oxytricha trifallax | reverse complement strand
AGTCGTAGCACCACAGCCCCTGAGAAGGCAGCTTACTCCCTGTGATAGACTGTGATGGGAACTTTAGTTTTAACACGACTTAAGTTCAGTTCGGTCGATTTTATTTTTGGCGCTGTCCATCTATACCTTGCCTGACGTATTCTGAGTAACTCCTCAGATCCGAGACTTATCCTGAAAAACCAGGTGCTACTACGGTTTCGAACCCTCCGGTGTACCGGAATTGGTCGGGCTGGTTACCGACTTACCAGTAGGCGACTCCATTAGATTTATATAAATAAATAATATTAAAGATACAAGAAACTATAACATGAATTAGCTTCTTTTTCTTTATTTCTCATATGCATATCTAGTACCTGTTTTTTCTCTTTGATCCAGCATCATAATTGATTTTATAATCTTTTTTTAGGAAAAAGTTGAAGTTTTTAAAAGCCAGCTTTCTTCTTAAATTTATTTCAAGTGTAGTGGCAAAGTAGTGTACAATATACAATCTATCTAGAATTATCCTTTAATCTATCTCTAATTTCAAAGTGCCTTATATTGACTGCTAAGACAAAATAGTGGATAAAACCTCATTGAAAAACCTATTAATATACTTTCAACATTCTAAAAAAGGTAGAGTTAGCTGAAATTCAAAAAGGATAGTGAAAAGACAATTTTCATAGATCCACAACTTCAAAGTCACAGGTGTTGATACTGCACCTGTAGTGAAAAAATCTAAACTCGAATAAAAAAGGGAATTTCTGATGCTTGTATAATTTATGACTCTCTTTGAAAAATTATACACTTTCTTTCATTAAGAAAAATTTAAGCCAAGTTAAGGCTTCCCTTATAGCTATAATTCAAAGTTTACAAATGAGGTATGGATGCTTCTATAGCTCAGTAACCAACTCTTGTTTATCGAAATGCCTTTCTTTTTTTATCTACTCGATAAACAGGGAAGCGTTTCTATGGGATTCTTCATTGATCTCATTTAAGATAACTCTTTCTTAAAGTACCAAGGACAACAAAAAAAGAAACTTCTTACAGGTTGAAAGTTATTTATGTGTATTTTGTTTGCAAGTTAAACAACCAACTCTTAATCATTAATCGCAACCAAATAGTATTGACGGAAATCTCTGGGTAGTTTGGAATCTTTATCATTATAATTTTTCATTTTTGTTGAAAGTTTTTCATTTATCACAGAGAATAGCTTTAAGAATTATATTTTGGTACCTTTCACATTGAAAGTTATAAACTCACTAGATTATTTGTTTGTATATAAGACAAATCCTTGCACTTCTGAGTGAGGTATCTATAGAGATAAATATTTCTTTTGAATCTAGATAGCATCTCTTGAGTTTCAACTACTTGATTACAGTAATTATAGTTTCTATTTTTGTTACTGCTCAAATTATTGAATTAAAAAATAACTTTAATATATAGAGTTCTGGATCCTATTTTTTAAAGTCAAACTATTAAATATGGGCTTCTTATGAAGTTATGTTGATAAGATACGAAGTGAAATTCGGCAAAAGCTGCAACGGACTTTTAAGATTGATTTCCTTTTTTATCAATTTAGATTCATTTATTTAGTACAAAATTTTTAATTTTAATTATAATATTAAATCCTTTTAATTTTAATATGTACAAATTTATTAGTAACCAAACTAATTCAGTACATAGTTTTAATATCGAAGGGTTTAATTGAAAAATCTGGTCTAAAACTTAATTGACACTAGTACCAACCTATAAATTTTCTAAGATAGTACCAAAATAAAAACTATTAAAGATTAAATTAGGATAATTTTAGTTTTTAATTTAATAAAAATACTATCATTAATACCTGAAAATCATTTATTATTGTTTCAATAATAACTCATATTCAAAGTAACTTTCACTCAAAGAGGCTCTTAGAGTTTAATAATCGAAGCTTAAATTTTTTTATTTTAACATGGCGGCTAACTTAAGCAGAAATTCTGTTTTTCTTTGCAATTGATAATCTTAGCTTAACTTTGGCAAACCTTTAAATCATGATTCATATATACTAGGAGAAAAGTAGACATAAAATTTCATGAAAATGAAAAAGAAAAAGAAAAAGAAAAAGAAGACTTCATAATTGAAGTTAAAAATCGAGAAAGAAAGTACAGAATGTGAGTTAAACAAAATTTTTAATTGATAAAGAAAAAAAGATACCAATTAAAAAAATAAAGACATTTTAATTTCAAGATTGCTAACCATCACTTAAGTGAGTTTGTGATTTAGATCCTAAAAATTATTACCTGCTTATTGAAAATCTAACTCTCTAGAGTCATAAAGAGAACAGTAAAAGAAACTTAAGAAAATAGAAGTAATCGATATAATGACTCAACTAGCTAATGGTACTTTTACAGCCTGTTTTTTAAAGTGAACGATAAAAAACAGTTGCCATAAATACTGTTGAAATTAGCAGCTTTATTGAGAATTTCTAATATTGAAGTGTCTAATAAAGCAAAGCTTATTGTAGTAGATAGTTTTTACTTTTCAAATAAAAGAGTTACATTAAATTGTTTTTTCCAAAGAAAACAAAATGCTATGAAAGACGTAGAAGAAATAATGCAAGTACTTACTTAGACTCAATGAATTGTTATTAGGCATGATTTAATTGCATTAAGATTGAAGAAGTTGAAAATGACATTAAAATAGTATCTTTATTACAATAAATATCTAGAAGATTTGAATGAAATATTCTTAGAAATGATCAAAGGTATGAAATAACTCTATGATTTAGGTATGTTTACAGAGTTTTGAAGCCGGAAAAAAGTTATGATAAGTCACTGTACTTTAAAAGTGGTTGTAGATAAGAGATAGTGACTATATCTTAGGTTTTTGGTACTTCGATATTATTCAAAAAAAGAGACAAATGCACTAATGGACTTCTATTTAGAGGGGTGATTAGGCAGTACTGCTATTATCCTAGAATGTTTTATGGAAAGTATAGTATATTTTAGCTGCCTAACGTGAATAAATAATTAATAAGTTTAGATGAAAAGCATATTATGCAAGAAAATCATTCAAAGAAACCAAATAAGGATTCTAGAGGTGATAATAGTAATAGTCTAATAGATATGTATAAGAAGTAATCTTGAACCACAACAAACAGCTAGATATAAAAAATATAACAAAGAATAACTGATAAAATTTGCTTAAATTACCCTATTAAAACTCCTATTAAATTATGCCTTAATAGTCTATATTTATCTATAAAGAATAATCAAGTTACAGAAGAGGTTTTGTGGTTTAAATTTATTTTTATTTTTATTTTTATAATTACTTAAGAACTTTTAAGCTTTTTTTCATAATTACCTTCCTTTTTATTTTAAAATAGATTTCTAAATTGTTTATTCTAATATTATAAAAATTAATATTATTTTAAACTATGTTTACTAAATTTATAATAATGTTAAATTTATATACTATAATGACTCTTGTTTGATGCAAGATATAAAAAAGTAAAAATATTAAAATTTATTAAATTAAAGAAATAGTTTCAAAGCATTATTTGAGGTGTCATTAAAAAATAATCCATCATCAAAATAAGTGCGACTTGAGTTCTTGTAAACACCAAATTGAATCTATAAATTAATTTATAGAGATATATTATTGAAATGGTTTAATAATAAATTTTTAAATAAATTTAAATGAATTTTTATAATTTTTTTAAAATTGCTGGAATTAAGATTATTTTGATTTTGTTGTTTCATCTATAAAAAATAAATTTTTATATAAATTATTAAGAGAAATTAATTTGTCTATATAATAATAGGATGTATAAAAATACATTTTATTCAAACTTAAAATTTTTATCACAGATTTAAGATTATTTGCAAATAGTATTTTAATAATTTTTTTTAATTTAAAGCAAATTTTTTATTTTGCAATATTTTAGTGCTAATCTCACCACAAAAATCAACATTACTTTAAGCAAAAGTAATATTATTAAAATCTACAAAGTTATACCCAACATTAAATACAATTAATTTATAGTAAAAACAGAAATTTACTGTTAAAAAAAAATGGGGGGAATTATGATTATATTCTTCAAAGTTTTAAGTTCTATAAAAGTAACTTTGAGTAATTGCTTTTAAGATTTAATTTAAATATAAAAAAAGCAATATCTGTTTTGAAAATTTTACAATCTTGCATTATTTATTTTTAATTTATAATTTATGATCTGCGCTTATTACTTCAAAGATTTCCTTCACCAATAAGGCTTCATTGCCTAAATTTTTCTTTCGAGAAAAATGGAGGATAAATGAAGCTACCTCAGCAAAAGGACATATATTACATTCTCAGCAGCAGTGGGATCATAAGAGTTTTTCATTATTCCTCTATAGTGAGGAAATTTAGCAGGCTCTGAATTCTCATTTGTTAAAACATTTTGATTAATAAGTTGACTTAAGTTGTAATTGAGGCATTTTTCCCGAGATTTTTGTCTTTATGACTCCTAAATCAAGAATTCCTACTCCAACTAATTCGAATAATTTACGATAAAATAATAACTTGATTTAGTATTAAAAAGTTAAAATGCTATTTTAATTGATTTTAATTATTTAACCAAACACAAAAAGAAAACTTTAAAGATAATTTGCTTTTTATAGAAAATACTATCTAGTCAAAATAAATAATTTATATACTTTGGAATTGAAATTAATATTCTTTAATTCATTATATTGCATTTACAAGGTAAATGTTTAAAAATTATTTTCAATATTTTAAACTTGAATTTCTATATTAATTTTTCAAGAATGCTAATTTCTACTTTACTCAATGGTAAAAAAATTAAAAATTAATATAACATTAAAATCTTCTAAAATATTTTTAAACAATTTTATTTATAATAAATTATAATTTTAATCTTTATAATTATAAAATGCAGTTCTTATTTCAGATGGCAAGGTTGGACTAAAATTTAGCAAAGAATTTCTGCAAGGGGTTGTTAAATTTATTTTCACTACTTTAGTATAATACTAAACCTTTATAATATATAATAAAATTGGATAGAGATGTAATTTTGCTTTATTAAATATATATATATATATATGTGTGAATTAATTGAAACAATAAAATGATATTGATAATAAAAATAGATACTTGGCAAAATTTCACTTAAATAATAATCAAATTAAAAGTTAAAAACAGAGCTCCGTTTTATATTAATAATTGAAAACAAATTTACTTTCAATATATTTTTATATAACTTTTTTGTATCGGTTCATTATTGCTTTAAAATAATGATACCGTCATTTATAATCTTAAATCTGATCAAGAAAGCTTAAGAAAAATAAATGAAGAAATATTACAATTTTTTTATCATAAATATTACTTATTCAAATTAATAGGCCCAATCTAGTAGCACTTTTGCATTAATATTTCAAAATATCCAAATATTTAAGATAGTTGATTACAAAAAATTAATTAATTTATAATTATATTGGTTTTTTAAAAAGAAATTTAATTTTTATTTATTTTAAATCTTGAACTTTCCCACTTTAAGCAAATGTATTATAATTTTCAATATAAATATCTAATCTGCCAATTTAAGCTTATATTATTTTTACCACAAATAAATTTAATTTATTAAGTATACTCCTATTGAAACCATTTAATTTAAAAGGGTTTTATTGATTAATTAATATTTATTCTAAAATGTTTTATTTAAGCTAAAATTTTTGAATTATTTAAAAAATTTTATTATAAATTCAAAAATTTAGATTTACTTAAAGCATAAATATTATTAAAACATGAAAAAGATAAGTTTAATATATTATTTTTATTGTTTTAACTCATAAAATAACAAATAACAAATATTAAATATTATTTTTATTATTATTTTACATTTTTTGAAATATTTTCAATAATTTATATTTTGCATCCTTGTCAATTTTTTTTAATTAGCTGATTTTTCACAATTTAATTTTGTAAGATTTTAATATCTTAAATTATAAAAATTTTAATGCTATATTCAATAGGTGAAAATGAATTAAATTTATAATAATTAAATATTAAAATCATGGCAGTTATGAAATTTTAAGTGACTAAAAATTAAAATATAAATTATTTTACTGCATATCCCTCAATTTTAGCAGGACTTTTAAATTTCAAATATTCCTGAATCATTTTAGGAAACGAGATATTTTGTTATTGAAATGATAACAAAAAAATCTGTAAGATATTTTAGAAAGTATAATGTTGTTAGATTCGGAGAATCATTCAAAAAAATAACTGAGGCTAATTAATAATTAATTAATTTTAATGTCCCTATCTAAAATGAAAAATAATATTTTTTCATAGTTAATAATATTTTTTCTTTTTTCATTTTCTTTTTCAAACTAAAGTAAAAATTAATGAATTAAAATATATTCTTTAATTAATAGTCTACTATAGATCCATAAACATTTAAAGAATAGTCTCCTTTTTTTATAAAAATTAAATTTAAATATTTTAATCCATCATTAGACAATAAATTTGTGTTGATTATTATATTGAAGTGAGTACTATTAATATAAGTATACATTGATAATTGAGGGTAATAAAAACCCCAAAACCCCTGAAGTTGTTTGATTGATAAAAATAGAGTATTAAGGCATACTTTATGAGGATTTTAATAAGGTTTATGCAGAGGATTTATTGTTAAAACATTTGCAAATTCAATTTAGTTTAAAAAGCGATTTTTTTAAAGATCTTATACAAACATTACCTTCAATTAAAATGGTATTTTTATAATTTATCTCATTTAGGATAATGATTATTGCTTTAATTCTTATTGAAATATAGTTATAATGAGAAATTTTGAAACAAAATAAAAATGTTAATTATAAATATTTATAAATGTGTTTTTATAATGAAAAATATTAGGAAAGCTTTAATTGAAAATGAAAATTAGTTTAATCTGTAATTATTAGTATGTATAAATACAAAAATGTCATCATTGTCAAGCTCTATTAATTCTCCACTCACTTTGGAATATTCCTCCATCTTTCCATTCTTATTGTGTTATTTGCTTTCAGTTCTCTATTCCTTCGAGTCTTCTCTCTGTTGCTTCCACACTTCTGGAGCATACTTATTGCTGAATAATTATTTTTAGAAATGTTTTTTTAACATTACAAATTTTATTATTGAGTGACCTGAGGCTACATTTCTATCATGAATTGTTTTCATTATTTATATTATAAATTTTAATTTTGAATTTTCCGCTTATTTTTCATTAATACTAATATTAAGACATTAAATTGAACAGTAATCTATTTTAAATTTACAAATCTTAATTAATAATAAAAATATATATTCAATTAACGGTCTAACAGAGTCTATAGTGGTTTGGTGGTCTAGGTGGTCTGGCATGATGTATGTCTCATTAATACTTCAAACTTTCTCAATGAATCTTGTCACAAGTTCAAGATTTCAAGGATGTTAATTCTAAATTAGTAGAAATTAATATTATAAGATAATCTACGGTAACAGTGGAGTCTGTATATAATCCGTAATTGACAATCACATATATTTATTATTGATATCTATTTTCGTCTATGATAGATACATCCTTAACTTCAGTGCAGACCACCCAATAAACTCAACCAGACCAATAGACCACTAATTATTTAAATTATGATTATTTATTGAAATTTGTAAATTAAAAATAGACTACTGTTCAATTAAATGTCTTCAAATTAGTATTAAGAACACTCCTAATTACTGGCAGTAATAAAAGTTTATAATTAAAATCCTTATTTATTTTCATAATTTACTATTTCAAATGTATTTCAATTATTTTCTAATTCATTTAGCTTGGTTTGATGATAGTTAAATTTTGCAAGCTCTCTCTTCGGAGAACCTACTAAAAAGTCAAAACTTTCTTAGGATCAAATTAATTGAGACTGTTTGATAAAAATGGATATTAATCTTTGTAACCTGATAAAAGGTCTTCAATGCTTCTTCAATTTTTTTAAGGTCGACCTCCAGTAGGTCTTCTTAATTGGGTTGTAAGATTTTAAAAGATCTTGGGCTCATTCAATAGAGAATTCCAAATTAGCTGGACTTAATTAATGAATGTACGAGATAACTTGACTTTAATGTAAGGGTATAAATTAATGAATTTATACGTGTTTAATTAAACTCAAATTATCTCGGTCAAGTCATGCGATAAAATATCCTCTAATAAGTATGTCCAGTTAATTTAGAATTCTCTATAAAATAAGCCCAAGATCGTTTAAATTAGCCAACTTTAACTGCTACGATTTTGATTTAAAATTAATTTATTTTAATTTATTTTTCCAAATTCAAATTCATTTCTACAAAAATTATATTGAGTATTCTAAATTTTAGTTTCATAAACATTTCTATAAAAAGGAAGCAAAATGGAGTTTTTTATGAAGCAAAGAAGAGAATTATATTCCCAAGATTTAATAGTAAAATTTTGAAATAAGTGGACTTCGATATATATTTTGTAAGCAAAGCAAGTTTTTATCAATAATAAATTTAATTACTATAGTTGGATTATTCTTGTCTAATTAGAAAGGAATAATCTTATTTTTAAAAGGCTAAGTAAATAAAGAAAAAAATCATCTAAACTGATTGAATTAATTAACCTATCTATCATGAAGTATCTTTTAAAAATCTTTATAATCATGTAATTGAGTTATCCAAATGATGCTGTATACCTTCCATCAAAGCTACAATTCTCTAGTATGTTGCGAGTGAAAAACATTTTTTTTTGTCTCTAAAACGTTTGGACTTAATTGAAATTTTTAAGAAGCTCCCATTAGACTAACAACACTTCTCCATTAGAAAGTTAAAAAAAACTTTTTAAAATTAGCAACACTTATTTTAGAAATTCAAAAAAATCCTTTCATCACAAGTAAGCTTAGTTATCTAATTTTAAAGAAAAACCTGGGATATTTATGTAATTGAAAAAATAACGCAGCAAATTATTCGAATAGAAAAGTATAAATTAAATTAATGAAGTAAATTTGAGACTATTCAAAGATTTATAAAAGCCAGAACAGATGAATAAAGATGCTGAACCTGGAGATAAGAGAAAAAAAATACTAAGCAATCCATACGAGGAAAAAAGGAACCCAAAATCTTTTTGAAAATTCATTGAAATGTTAACAACTATTCATTAAAAAAATACTAAAATTTATTTATAAACATAAATCACTATTCTTTTGCTCACACTAAATCTTTCTTTCTCAAACTCGCTTAGAAGAAGTTTAAATAAATTTACTAAATCTTTATTTAAGTCGTGCATCAAGTGCTAGAGCAGAAGTTAATTGTATTGTCCCTAAAAACTACCAATATTATTATTTATTTCCATTAAAAATAATTAAGGGCTGTTAGGAACATAAACTTTTAGTGTTACTTATGTTTTACCTTTTATATTCCATAAGATTTTTAATAAAACCATTTTATTTTAGGAATAATTTTTAATATGGAACAGATAACTGAGTCTATCATATCAATTATTGTTGTTAGCTATTTACAATTTGTGACCTCCATTTTTAAAAGACTTCATTTGTAATGTAAAAAGAAAGAAGTTATAAGAATTTTTCCAATCTATTAGCAATATTGATCTTAAAATTTGACCCATTAATATTTATAGAGACTTACAAATTTTTACTATAAAATTCGCAATAAATATAACTGGGAAAAGATTTAGATATTAATAGTAGTTAATTCAATAAAATTAGTGTTTTAATATTTCATCAATTAATTAAAACTATTTCTTTTATTAATCTTAGTTTTCAGTATAATGAGGTGATAAGTTATCTACCTAGCTAATTTATCTCTGATATCTATTGTCAGATAAGAATTCTCTGTAAGTCATTTCTAGTAAAAGAAGCCTGAAAGCTTCATGATCTTTACGAGCAAAATAGCATCAAGCTAGATGATATGCCTGCACTCATTTAATTTTGCCTTTTAAAGAGCATAATATTCATAAGCAAATTCCATTTAGAACTTGTCATCAGCAAGGAAGTAATCGAAAGGATATATATTGCAAGCATATTATTCATTAGTAATGACTATCTTCTATATTTTATCTTCAAGCGTGAGGTAGCTTTCTAGGCAAGAATCTAAGTCAATAATTTTTAATATGGGAATCTTTATTGCCTCTATTTTAACCATGATTTTATTGATCTCAGAGACTGGAAAGTTCTTGACTGCTTTCTTCATTTTTAATTACTTCTAGACTTCAACTCTAAGAGATTCCACTGGATTTCTTGTTCTTCTCTTTTAAAGGAATCTATTCCCTGTAGGTCCATGAATAAAGACAAAACTTTAAATGTGCTTTTTCTTTAAGTGAAATTTGAGGTCTCTAGTATGAGAATATGGCTTCTCACAGAATTCATAGACATACTTCCCATCTTTCTTTTAATGCTAATGATATAAACTTGGCATATGGTTGTGTATATCTCTCAAGTGTCTCTTATAAGTTGACTTGAAAGGGAAAACTTTATTGCATTCTTTGCATTAAAAGTCAACTTTTTATGGTATTTATTAATGCTCTGTGGCGTATTGTTTAACCTCCTCCAAAATTTGCCCAGCTTCTATGATAATCTCCAACTTACCTTATATTAAAATCTCAAAGCTAGACTGGTCAAAGTTGTCATAAGTAGGCTCCCACTGAGTTTAAGCATCTCTTGTCTCTACTTTTCTTGGTTACTGGAATGATAACTTTTATTGGCTTGATCCAAGTAATGCCGCTCTTCTTAACAGGTTAGCGCTCATTTTAGTTTGCTGATATATTTTATTATAATAATGATAAAATATACCTGATAAGCTATTATAGTAGAGTATAAGATACTTTGGTAGATTATTTGCTGAGAGATAAGAAAATTAAATAACTATAGAAGGCTGTAAGTTTACATATTTTATGAGAATTTTATTCGTTTTTGTAAATTAAAATACTCCTAATGAAGTTTTGTTTCTCTAGGAGGTCCTCCAAATCAAGTTTGAACTTAATTTGGAGGTAAAGTTATTAACAATTTTTTAATTTAATATGCTCCTAATTAAGTTTTAACCCAACCTTAAAATTTAACTCCTAATAAAGTTTGAACTTAATTTGGAGGACCTCCTAAAATAATTAAACATTATTAGGAGCAATTTAATGGAGATAGATTGATAAAAATGGAAATCAATCTGTGAAACTTGGAGCAAGTTTTTCAATGCTTCTCCGCATATCTTTTCAAGGTTGACCTCCAGTAGGTCCTCCCTATTCAGTAGTAAGATTTTAATAAACTTAGAATGGATATCCATAATTTTAAATTTCATTAACATTTCTAGAAAGAGGAAGCAAGATGGAGTCTATGAATGATTAAATAAAGAGAATTTAATCTAAATTTTTAATAGAAAAATTTCGAAGTAAAGAGGACCTATATAGATATTTGGTATCTCAAGGTAAGTACTTTACTAAGATTAATATATTCAAGATAGTTGGATTGTTTTTACCAACCCAGGAAGGAACAAAAATCTCATTCTTAAAAGAATTGCTAAGAGAAGAGAAAAATGCATTTAATACTAATGAAATAAAGATGAAAGAGAAACCTTACTACCCTGAAATATCAGTAACATATATCTATGATGATGCTTTGAAGGATCCAGATTTTGCTCTATACTTTCCATCAAAGCTACATCTTTCTAATAAGTTGCCAGAGAGAAACTTCTTCTTTGGTGTTCTTGTAACTCTGAGACCTGAGTACTTAAATGAAGTTATTTAAGAAGCTCATAAGAAACGCTGCAGCATCTCTCCTGAAAAAAAGAGAAGCAAGGAATAAAGATAAGCAAGACATGGCTATAGAAAGTGCAGAAGCATCCTTTCCTCTCAAGTAAGCATAGTCTTCTAACTTTATAGAAAAAACCTAGCACTGCCATATACTTGATGAAAGAGCGCAGCAAATTAAACAGAGAGAGAGAGAAAGTCCCAAGTAAAACATGAAAATAGTAAGAGACTCTTCAAAGATTTCTATAAGCCTGAAGAGATTAACATAAATGCAGGAGCTGGCACTAAGAGAAGAACTATAGGCAAAAGCAAGTCTGCGGAGGAAGAAAAGAAAGAGAAGTCAAACCCCTTAATGGGTGAATTTAATATGTGAACTTATTCATTCGTTTAAATCTAAAACTTATTTATAAAAACAAAATCTCCCTTCTCTAGCGCATACTTTAGTTTTCTCATCGCTGACTCTCTAAGCAGCACTCTTAATAAAATCAACTGTATCTATCTTCAAGTCGTGCATCAAGTGATTGAGTAAAAGTATCTTGTAGTGTCCTTTCAATAACGCCCCCCCCCCCAATATAATTTAATACCATTGAACTAAGGGCTGTAAGGAACATTAAATACAGGTTTTATGTTTAGCCTTTCTAATTCGTTCCTTGAGTCTTTAGTTGTATGAACTGGCAAGTTATCAACGAACAAAATAATCTCTTAGTCAGCGTATTTATCTATGAGTTATTGTAAGAACTTAATATATTATTCAGTCTTTATAGAGCGAGGGTGGATAAGATAAGTCTCTAGGCCACTATCTTCACTGATTCCACCAAGGATTGCATGAGTTTATATCTTAACCTTTTAGTCATAAACTTCAATATCACTATACCTCTTGTAACAAGACTTTGATTTAAAGGTATTGAATGTAAATACAGCTTCATCAGCGTGTATGAACTTTATATTATGCTATAAAGACCTCTGCATTTAATCAAATATATAATTTAAATTAGTCTTATAAAATGGAACATTAAAGTCAATCACTCTCTATATGCGATTGACTGTCTTGTAAGATTTTGCTTTCTTTTTATATATTTTCAGTATAGATTAAGCAGAGATGTGAAGCTCAGGAAATTGGCGATGAAACATCATAGCCCTCTAGGCTAGAGAGAAAGGAGCCCAGTATTTAAGAGTCTTATCATTAATAAGATAAGCGATATGATTCTACTCAAATTTTAGAGGTCTCTTAGGCTTAGAGTTAAGATGCTATCTCTTTAAATTCAATGCTAATAGACAGTGAGACCTTACAGTAGCTGGATATTTATGGATAAGCATTGCTATAGATGTGCAATTAAGAATAGGTCGGAATTGATCACCATAGTCATTACAACAATCTCGCCATTTAAATAGTAAATCTACTCACTGTCATTAACTTACCTCAAACCTCGCATATAGTCACTTGAATTACTAATATTTAAGCATTAAATCCCTACATTAATCCTATTAAAACCCTAATAAAGTATGCACTAATAGTTTACTTTTATCAATCAAAAACTCAATCAAACTACTGTAATAGGTTTTGGTGTTTTGATTGTAATTAATCAATATAATTCATATCAAAATAAAACTATAGAAATAAATATATATTCACTGTCATAATGTAACTCAAAATTTTCATAAACCCACTTAAGCTACAAAAGTTTTCAAATAAACCCTATTAAATGCTATCAAAGTGTGTCTTAATAGACAATTTTAAACAATCAAAAACTAAATCAAACTTTGAAGGAAATTTGGGGTTTTTAAATGGTTCATCTGATCATATTAGCTCATAATTTTCAAACAATTTAAAAAAATTTTTAAGAAATTTATTGTGGGTTTTTAAAACGATTTGAATTAACTTATTAAGAAGTTATTTCTTTATATAAATAATAAGTATTTCTCTCTAATTTAACCATAAATAACAATAGTTGTTTAAGTATTAAAATGATTCATTGTGTCCATTATGTATGTTCTTTACAAATATGTACTGTGAATTATGTATAGTCTGTTTATTATTATTTTCGATTCATGAAAATATTATATTCATTTTTTTACAAAAATAGATTTGATATCATTGAATCATAGCAGATAATTCATAAAGCCAAGTATATATTTGTAAATTATCATATATATTGGTCATTAAACAATCTAACATTAAAAGACTTAATTAAAACTTTTGTTATTCATGAGTTTATGTGAAAAAGATTCTTAAATAAGTACAAAAACAAAAATAAAAAATATTCAATACAAACCCATTAAAGAGATTATTTAATTTTTTATTTCTTTTTTTATTTAAAAATTCTGAAATGTAAATTTTATATTCTACCATGAATCCCTACCCTAAATTGGGAAGTTAAAATTAATTAATTAATTAAATTAATGCCAATTAACTTTTAAAAACATTAAAAATTGTATTTCATCGATAAATTATTGAAAATTAAATTACCTTAAATTCAAATTTTGCATTGAATTTACCCATCTAAAGAGAGAGATTTATCGATTTTATTTTGACATTAAATTAATCTTTATAAATAATCAAAATAAAATCGATATTTTTCGCTGTTATGAGGGGTAAATAATAAATTATAATGGTAATATACAGTATATTTTAATTATATTGATTAATTACAATCAAAACACCAAAACCTATTACAGTAGTTTGATTGAGTTTTTGATTGATAAAAGTAAACTATTAGTGCATACTTTATTAGGGTTTTAATAGGATTAATGTAGGGATTTAATGCTTAAATATTAGTAATTCAAGTGACTATATGCGAGGTTTGAGGTAAGTTAATGACAGTGAGTAGATTTACTATTTAAATGGCGAGATTGTTGTAATGACTATGGTGATCAATTCCGACCTATTCTTAATTGCACATCTATAGCAATGCTTATCCATAAATATCCAGCTACTGTAAGGTCTCACTGTCTATTAGCATTGAATTTAAAGAGATAGCATCTTAACTCTAAGCCTAAGAGACCTCTAAAATTTGAGTAGAATCATATCGCTTATCTTATTAATGATAAGACTCTTAAATACTGGGCTCCTTTCTCTCTAGCCTAGAGGGCTATGATGTTTCATCGCCAATTTCCTGAGCTTCACATCTCTGCTTAATCTATACTGAAAATATATAAAAAGAAAGCAAAATCTTACAAGACAGTCAATCGCATATAGAGAGTGATTGACTTTAATGTTCCATTTTATAAGACTAATTTAAATTATATATTTGATTAAATGCAGAGGTCTTTATAGCATAATATAAAGTTCATACACGCTGATGAAGCTGTATTTACATTCAATACCTTTAAATCAAAGTCTTGTTACAAGAGGTATAGTGATATTGAAGTTTATGACTAAAAGGTTAAGATATAAACTCATGCAATCCTTGGTGGAATCAGTGAAGATAGTGGCCTAGAGACTTATCTTATCCACCCTCGCTCTATAAAGACTGAATAATATATTAAGTTCTTACAATAACTCATAGATAAATACGCTGACTAAGAGATTATTTTGTTCGTTGATAACTTGCCAGTTCATACAACTAAAGACTCAAGGAACGAATTAGAAAGGCTAAACATAAAACCTGTATTTAATGTTCCTTACAGCCCTTAGTTCAATGGTATTAAATTATATTGGGGGGGGGGGCGTTATTGAAAGGACACTACAAGATACTTTTACTCAATCACTTGATGCACGACTTGAAGATAGATACAGTTGATTTTATTAAGAGTGCTGCTTAGAGAGTCAGCGATGAGAAAACTAAAGTATGCGCTAGAGAAGGGAGATTTTGTTTTTATAAATAAGTTTTAGATTTAAACGAATGAATAAGTTCACATATTAAATTCACCCATTAAGGGGTTTGACTTCTCTTTCTTTTCTTCCTCCGCAGACTTGCTTTTGCCTATAGTTCTTCTCTTAGTGCCAGCTCCTGCATTTATGTTAATCTCTTCAGGCTTATAGAAATCTTTGAAGAGTCTCTTACTATTTTCATGTTTTACTTGGGACTTTCTCTCTCTCTCTGTTTAATTTGCTGCGCTCTTTCATCAAGTATATGGCAGTGCTAGGTTTTTTCTATAAAGTTAGAAGACTATGCTTACTTGAGAGGAAAGGATGCTTCTGCACTTTCTATAGCCATGTCTTGCTTATCTTTATTCCTTGCTTCTCTTTTTTTCAGGAGAGATGCTGCAGCGTTTCTTATGAGCTTCTTAAATAACTTCATTTAAGTACTCAGGTCTCAGAGTTACAAGAACACCAAAGAAGAAGTTTCTCTCTGGCAACTTATTAGAAAGATGTAGCTTTGATGGAAAGTATAGAGCAAAATCTGGATCCTTCAAAGCATCATCATAGATATATGTTACTGATATTTCAGGGTAGTAAGGTTTCTCTTTCATCTTTATTTCATTAGTATTAAATGCATTTTTCTCTTCTCTTAGCAATTCTTTTAAGAATGAGATTTTTGTTCCTTCCTGGGTTGGTAAAAACAATCCAACTATCTTGAATATATTAATCTTAGTAAAGTACTTACCTTGAGATACCAAATATCTATATAGGTCCTCTTTACTTCGAAATTTTTCTATTAAAAATTTAGATTAAATTCTCTTTATTTAATCATTCATAGACTCCATCTTGCTTCCTCTTTATAGAAATGTTTAAGAAATTTAAAATTATGGATATCCATTCTAAGTTTATTAAAATCTTACTACTAAATAGGGAGGACCTACTGGAGGTCAACCTTGAAAAGATATGCGGAGAAGCATTGAAAAACTTGCTCCAAGTTTCACAGATTGATTTCCATTTTTATCAATCTATCTCCATTAAATTGCTCCTAATAATGTTTAATTATTTTAGGAGGTTCTCCAAATTAAGTTCAAACTTTATTAGGAGTTAAATTTTAAGGTTGGGTTAAAACTTAATTAGGAGCATATTAAATTAAAAAATTGTTAATAACTTTACCTCCAAATTAAGTTCAAACTTGATTTGGAGGACCTCCTAGAGAAACAAAACTTCATTAGGAGTATTTTAATTTACAAAAACGAATAAAATTCTCATAAAATATGTAAACTTACAGCCTTCTATAGTTATTTAATTTTCTTATCTCTCAGCAAATAATCTACCAAAGTATCTTATACTCTACTATAATAGCTTATCAGGTATATTTTATCATTATTATAATAAAATATATCAGCAAACTAAAATGAGCGCTAACCTGTTAAGAAGAGCGGCATTACTTGGATCAAGCCAATAAAAGTTATCATTCCAGTAACCAAGAAAAGTAGAGACAAGAGACGCTTAAACTCAGTGGGGGCCTATTCAAAAATTCAATTAAACTACTGAAAGGGTTTTGGGCTTTTGAATTCTCTGCAATATCTTTAGGCTTGGACAAAAAGTAAACTAAAATAGATATAATATAGTAAAATTTAATTTCAAAATTTTGAATGTATTCCTACAATACCTTAATTAATCGAGACAACACCATCTATAAATTTGAAATTTAAAAGTAATTTTATTTTTGGGGAGAAGTTTCCTGACAAGAGGGAAGTTTTATGTCAAATAATTTTTTTTTATATAAAATTTTTATAAGTTAAACATAAAATATTTTAATCAATAATTTTTAACTCATTAATTGACTTAAGGATAATTTAAACATTTGTAAAGAGTTAATTAGATAAATTGCAATTATTTTCTATTAAGGTAGAATTTTCCGATTGAAAGAATATAAGAATGCAAAATACAGATTAGAATATATATTGAGTGTAAATGTAGTCCTTAACTATAGCTTAAATTCCTCTTCATCGCCATAGTCCTCATCAACTTTAACTTTTCTCGTTCTTTGAGAATTCTAGCAAGATATTCCCCCCATGCTCTTGACATCAAAATCTTCTAATTCAACTGTGTTTTTTGTGTTTTTGACAAAATGTAAGCCACTTCTCGATTTAAGACACTAGATCTTCAATTCTCATTGATGAGGTGCAGTTCCTCCATTATGTTTAGTGGAATTTAAATAAATTTGGAGATATGTAAATTCAAAATATGAAACAGTAAAACTTTTATAAGTTCTAATTACTTTGAATAATGATTTGTATATAGTTTTAATCTATAGAGATTTTTAATAGAGATGTCTTAATAATTTTAAGATGGGATCTTATTAATTAATACTTTTCATATTTTGGAATTTACATATATCTCCAAAATTTATTTAAAATTCCACTAAACTATAATGGGAGGACTGGGCCTCTCTCAATAAGAATTGAAGATCTAGTTCTTAAATCGAGAAGTGGCTTACATTTTGTCAAAAACACAAAAAACACAGTTGAATTAGAAGATTTTGATGTCAAGAGCATGGGGGGAATATCTTGCTAGAATTCTCAAAGAACGAGAAAAGTTAAAGTTGATGAGGACTATGGCGATGAAGAGGAATTTAAGCTATAGTTAAGGACTACATTTACACTCAATATATATTCTAATCTGTATTTTGCATTCTTATATTCTTTCAATCGGAAAATTCTACCCTTATCATAACTAGAGATATAGAACCATATTTTTATTATAATTCTTACTAAAAGTTTTGAAAAACTTATGTAAAATAAAATGATATATTGATGAAAATATTGTTAAACATAAAGAAGATATTTTGATACTTCATGATTGATAAGTTATATTGTTGAATTACAAATATGTTAAAATCAAGGAAGGTGTTTATAGTTGTCAAAAATAAAAAATCAATAAAGAAAAATTAAATTAAAATAAATAATAAGTTTTTTGACAGGAAACTTCCCTAAAATTATATTTTTTATCATAAACCTTGACAGGAAACTTCCCCCCTTTATTTTATATTTAGAAGATTATATATTATTATAGATCGTATCCTAAATCATAGTAATAAATATCAAAATAGCTATATGTTCTATTGTAAGCACAAATTAAAATTTTAATATTTTTGAAATGTTTAATAAATAAACAAATTTAATTTCAATAAAAATAGCAATTTCATACGTGTATTCCAAAGTGCAGTAAATTTCATTGTTTTTTTCCCATTTTGGAATGGCATAATATTTTAAACCATCCTTTTGAATATTCTATAAAAATCTTTGAATCAAGAAATTTATAAATTATATTTTTTATGATAAAGTAATCTTGAAATTCTCTTATATTTTACTTAGATACATACTTATTAAATATTTGGTTGGAAATTTTCCTGACACAAAATTTTAATTTTATTATTTCTTAACCCCTTAATATAAAAAAACTTTTAATATAAGTTCAAGGTTCAAATTTTATCCATTATTGTTAAAATACAATTGATTCGGGAAATTGTGAAAATAAAATAAAGAGTTTAAATATATAGTAATCTAACTGCCACTAATTAGAAAGTCTTACAGATCAAATTTGATTAGTGTGAGTGACCGTTATGTTGAAAAGTGTCTAGGCTACAAAGATGACTTGTTGGGGGCTTCTAACTTTTCCGAAGGTTTGATGTGGCACATTTGGCAGAAGAAATCTAGGAATCTCCGTTTATTATAGGGCGATGTGGCAGATTTGGCGGGTTTGGAAAATTTGGCACCTGCCATTTACTGGAAAAGTATATACTTGATTTATATTTATTGAGTGTGATTAAAATTATGATTAAAATATTAAAATAAATAGTGAAGACAGATTCTCATATAACTATTAGTGAAGGAATTGGTAATGTTATTTTACAACTCATAATTAACAATAGACACACACATTTCTTCCAGCCTGACTACCCTTTCGGCCCAGAAAATTCAATGGCAATAGAGAGGTATTTCATGCAAGATGTTATTTGATAGATTTGAGCAATGTGATGAGACAAGCAGATATAAAGCTACCATTAGCATCTTTCAGCTAGTCAAATACTTTATGCCAAGAATAGAGGAGGAAAGAACAGCAATACAATATTCTCAAGATGGCAATGTGAGCAAAGAAGTCAGTACAATACTAGAAAATCTTGTAAAATGACCATAAACTAAATATTAATATAGCTTAAATAACTTATATTCGTTTTAAATTCTATAACATAATATTTAAATCATAATTTTAATCACACTCAATAAATATAAATCAAGTATATACTTTTCCAGTAAATGGCAGGTGCCAAATTTTCCAAACCCGCCAAATCTGCCACATCGCCCTATAATAAACGGAGATTCCTAGATTTCTTCTGCCAAATGTGCCACATCAAACCTTCGGAAAAGTTAGAAGCCCCCAACAAGTCATCTTTGTAGCCTAGACACTTTTCAACATAACGGTCACTCACACTAATCAAATTTGATCTGTAAGACTTTCTAATTAGTGGCAGTTAGATTACTATATATTTAAACTCTTTATTTTATTTTCACAATTTCCCAAATCAATTGTATTTTAACAATATCTCATTTTATATAGTAAAATATGCTGCACAAACTTTTTTTAATTAATAATCTATGTTACTTTGATAAAATATATGAAACTTTTATTATATATAAAATACTAGATGTTAAATATGAATTATAATAAGATAATTGATGATAAAAATTTGAGAAATTTATGAAAATTATATATAAATATGAGACAGGAAACTTCCCCTATTGGTAAATAGTCCATTTCAGGACTTTCTCCCCCCAATCTTTCATATAAAATAAATTTTAATATAGACATATATTACTCATGAATGTGAAAATAGATATTAAATAAAATGGAAAAATAATGACAATAATTTCAAACCTTATTTAGACAATAATATTTATTTTTAATTAATCTATCTAAGAATTACATATTTTGAACTTAATCAGTGAACTGAAATAAGTTCCGTTAATTTTGCATTCGCTATTATAGAGAAATTTACTTTTTAAAAAATAATAATTTTTGAGTCGAAAATAAAAATACCACAGAAATATAACAACTATAATATTAAATGGATAAAATGGGTTATATGCTAAAATGTGGAGAAACTTAAAAGAAATAGATACTATTTAAAAACATTAATATAGATAAATTTATTACACAAAATCATTTTCAATTTTTTTAAAAAATTTAGGCGAATTAATTAACTTTAGAGAAGAGAACTTCCAAAAAATCATTTTTCTTCTTCATTTATTTTATAATAAATAAAAAGATCAAAGATTATGAATAAAAATGAATTTATTTATTAAATTATATATACGAACCTAGCATTCATAAGATTAATTTTTAATTAATTTAAAAATAAATTCTACATAGAAAAGAGCTAAAGAATTAATGACAAATTAAATTAATTTTTAATTATGACGATTTAAAAACTTTTAAAAAGAATCAATATTTTAAAGACATTTAAAAATATTATTTTATTAGATAAATTAATGAATAAAATATTTTTTTCTAAAACATTATTAAAAAATAATATAGATAGATAGATAGATATTAACTGAAAGGTAAAATAAATACTAGAGATTAACTTTAATAATCTAGTACTTAATATATAATCATTATTACTTTTATTACTACTACTATTAAATATGTTTGTTTAAACCTTTGATTAGTTGATTAGGTTTAGTATATTTAATATCTACCGGCCTTACTGGACTACCGGTGGCCAACCTTTTAGGTCCCTATCTGCGATTCGGGATTTATCCTGGGGTGCATCTCCCCTGCCTCCAGTAGTGCGGTGGTAGCTATAAATTCCCGTTTTTATTTTTTTCTGAGATCAGAGTTCAATTGACCTGGGAATCTTAAGCAGAAGGTAAAGTTTAAGTACCAGCTGAGATCAAGTGGTTAAGATCAACATAGGTTGGGATGAGAATTTTATAATTCTGAAGTAGATATCATAAAGAGCTTCGTTATTAATGCACATAACCCCACTAGCTTCTCTTGTTTTTACAGTCACCACCTAAGAATTGAAAACTAGGCTCTTCAGAGCTAGCAGCTAGCTTGATCCTGGGGACCATGTCCTTCGCCTTCAACTCTATCAGTGCCCACTAATTTAGTTGCTTCAATCTCCTTCTTTAGTAGTAGTAATAAAAGTAATAATAAAAAATAATATAATCTATAATAATATTCAAATCAAAATATTTAATAGATATGATAAAACCAAAGTAAATAAAAATATAAATCCTTTTAAAAACGTAATGACTACTACTCGAAATTTTTATTATTAATCTAATTTACAATTATAAAAATTTATATTAGAGCATAAAACACTATCATTTAAAAAATGAGCTAAATTATTTTTTATAGTATTAGTCTTTTTATCCTGATATGTTTACTAAAGGGATAATTTTTTAAATAAAAAATCTAATTCCTTAAAATATTCTAAATAAATATTATGTATGGTTGATTTACTAAAATAATTAGCATTGAGTTAATCACTAAAAAATAAATTATTAATTATTACTAAAATACATTTGAATCGGGAAATTGAAATAAGTAAATTCAAATCGGTTTTAGCGTAAGGCGTAACAGCCACTAATTTGATACGCTTTAATACAAATTTGATTAGACCATTTCTTAATTTTTAATATAATTCATTAACGGTAGTAATATACACTTTTCTCCTGATTTATTTAAATTTTGCCTTTTAAATGTACAATGTACTGTGTAAAAAATGCGTTAAAAAAATCCAGATGTACAAAAATGTACAATCAAAACCCCAAAATCCCTTAGTGAGTTTTATAAGCGATTTGATTTGTAGGGTATATTTGGGGTCTTATTGAAGTTAATAGAGAAATTAGGCCAACTTGCAAAATGAGAAATAGAAATTAGAGAAATTTACGGTCTATTTATGATCAGTAATATTTAGATTTAGATTTACTGCTTAAGCTGAGGTATGGTACGAGTATTAATATAGACTAAGTCAAATCATTGCTAAATTTTGCAGCTATAACCAAGCTCTCATACAAGAGTGCCTCAACTGTTAGGTATCTCTTCCTGCTATCTTTTTAGCATTTTAGTTCTGGTACTTGAAAGCATCTAGAAAGAAAAGAAAAGTTCTCTCAGACCCATATTGACTACCTCTGTGATTCTACAGATGATTTGATTTACCAATGTGCCATTTTATAGTAATAATTTAAACTATAAATATGATTAAATGCAGAGAGCTATTAAGATGAAGCTGTGTTTACGTTCAACACATTTATTAATAAGTCATGGTGCAAGAAGTATGATCACATTGAAGTTTATGACTAAAAAGTGAATGTTGTCATCCATTAAATTTTTAGCTGATATTACCGAAGATTCAGACTTAGAAAGTTATGTCATTCATCCTCGCTCTATTAAGCGAGAGTAGTATATTGAGTTCTTGCATAATCTAAGATATAAATACAATAATTAAGATATCATCTTATTTATTGATAACTTATCAGTTAATAAGACTAAGGAGTCTAAGAAAGCTTTTGAAGAGATAAATATAACTTCCATAAACACCGTTCCTTATAACCCATAATTTAATGGAATAGAATTTTACTGGAGTTAAATCAAAATTTACTACAATAAGCTACTGTTGTATCATCTAATGCATGATTTACCAATCAATACAGTAGACTTAATACAAAGTAATTGCAAGAGAGTTTATAAAGATAAGACTACAATATGTGCAAGAAAAGGGAGAATGAATGTTTATTGGTAAGTTTTAGACTTAAATGAATGAAATAGTTCACATAATAAATGGGCCCTTAAAGGGATTAGGCTTCTTTTCTTCTCTTCTTCTTCTTCTTAAGGCTTGACATGCTCTTAGTTAATTCTCTTACTGCTATCTCCTGCATCAATATTCATATCTTCTGGTTTTTATATTTCATGATAAAGTCTCTTGCTAACTTAATGAACTGTCTGGTTTTTTCTATCTCTATGAACCTTAGCATGCTCTTTCATTAGATATATCCCAGTGCCAGATTTTCCTACAAAGTTATATGTCAAAGCTTACATGAAAGATAAGGATGCTTCTTGAATTCCTTTAGCTAGGAGCTTATTAGATTGCCTTGCTTCTTCTATACTTCAGGAGATATAGAATATCATTTCTTATGAGCTTCTTCAATTATTTCTCTGAGATACTCCTCTTTTATTGTACCAAGAAGACTAAAGAAAGAAGTTCCTTTCTGGCAGTTTATTAAAGAGTTGTTTCTTGGTAGGAAGGTAAACAACCACTTCCTCATCTTTCATACCATCCTCATTAAGATTAGTA
>ARYC01017645.1:0-13153 GCA_000711775.1 Oxytricha trifallax | reverse complement strand
CAATTAAGAATAGGTCGGAATTGATCACCATAGTCATTACAACAATCTCGCCATTTAAATAGTAAATCTACTCACTGTCATTAACTTACCTCAAACCTCGCATATAGTCACTTGAATTACTAATATTTAAGCATTAAATCCCTACATTAATCCTATTAAAACCCTAATAAAGTATGCACTAATAGTTTACTTTTATCAATCAAAAACTCAATCAAACTACTGTAATAGGTTTTGGTGTTTTGATTGTAATTAATCAATATAATTCATATCAAAATAAAACTATAGAAATAAATATATATTCACTGTCATAATGTAACTCAAAATTTTCATAAACCCACTTAAGCTACAAAAGTTTTCAAATAAACCCTATTAAATGCTATCAAAGTGTGTCTTAATAGACAATTTTAAACAATCAAAAACTAAATCAAACTTTGAAGGAAATTTGGGGTTTTTAAATGGTTCATCTGATCATATTAGCTCATAATTTTCAAACAATTTAAAAAAATTTTTAAGAAATTTATTGTGGGTTTTTAAAACGATTTGAATTAACTTATTAAGAAGTTATTTCTTTATATAAATAATAAGTATTTCTCTCTAATTTAACCATAAATAACAATAGTTGTTTAAGTATTAAAATGATTCATTGTGTCCATTATGTATGTTCTTTACAAATATGTACTGTGAATTATGTATAGTCTGTTTATTATTATTTTCGATTCATGAAAATATTATATTCATTTTTTTACAAAAATAGATTTGATATCATTGAATCATAGCAGATAATTCATAAAGCCAAGTATATATTTGTAAATTATCATATATATTGGTCATTAAACAATCTAACATTAAAAGACTTAATTAAAACTTTTGTTATTCATGAGTTTATGTGAAAAAGATTCTTAAATAAGTACAAAAACAAAAATAAAAAATATTCAATACAAACCCATTAAAGAGATTATTTAATTTTTTATTTCTTTTTTTATTTAAAAATTCTGAAATGTAAATTTTATATTCTACCATGAATCCCTACCCTAAATTGGGAAGTTAAAATTAATTAATTAATTAAATTAATGCCAATTAACTTTTAAAAACATTAAAAATTGTATTTCATCGATAAATTATTGAAAATTAAATTACCTTAAATTCAAATTTTGCATTGAATTTACCCATCTAAAGAGAGAGATTTATCGATTTTATTTTGACATTAAATTAATCTTTATAAATAATCAAAATAAAATCGATATTTTTCGCTGTTATGAGGGGTAAATAATAAATTATAATGGTAATATACAGTATATTTTAATTATATTGATTAATTACAATCAAAACACCAAAACCTATTACAGTAGTTTGATTGAGTTTTTGATTGATAAAAGTAAACTATTAGTGCATACTTTATTAGGGTTTTAATAGGATTAATGTAGGGATTTAATGCTTAAATATTAGTAATTCAAGTGACTATATGCGAGGTTTGAGGTAAGTTAATGACAGTGAGTAGATTTACTATTTAAATGGCGAGATTGTTGTAATGACTATGGTGATCAATTCCGACCTATTCTTAATTGCACATCTATAGCAATGCTTATCCATAAATATCCAGCTACTGTAAGGTCTCACTGTCTATTAGCATTGAATTTAAAGAGATAGCATCTTAACTCTAAGCCTAAGAGACCTCTAAAATTTGAGTAGAATCATATCGCTTATCTTATTAATGATAAGACTCTTAAATACTGGGCTCCTTTCTCTCTAGCCTAGAGGGCTATGATGTTTCATCGCCAATTTCCTGAGCTTCACATCTCTGCTTAATCTATACTGAAAATATATAAAAAGAAAGCAAAATCTTACAAGACAGTCAATCGCATATAGAGAGTGATTGACTTTAATGTTCCATTTTATAAGACTAATTTAAATTATATATTTGATTAAATGCAGAGGTCTTTATAGCATAATATAAAGTTCATACACGCTGATGAAGCTGTATTTACATTCAATACCTTTAAATCAAAGTCTTGTTACAAGAGGTATAGTGATATTGAAGTTTATGACTAAAAGGTTAAGATATAAACTCATGCAATCCTTGGTGGAATCAGTGAAGATAGTGGCCTAGAGACTTATCTTATCCACCCTCGCTCTATAAAGACTGAATAATATATTAAGTTCTTACAATAACTCATAGATAAATACGCTGACTAAGAGATTATTTTGTTCGTTGATAACTTGCCAGTTCATACAACTAAAGACTCAAGGAACGAATTAGAAAGGCTAAACATAAAACCTGTATTTAATGTTCCTTACAGCCCTTAGTTCAATGGTATTAAATTATATTGGGGGGGGGGGCGTTATTGAAAGGACACTACAAGATACTTTTACTCAATCACTTGATGCACGACTTGAAGATAGATACAGTTGATTTTATTAAGAGTGCTGCTTAGAGAGTCAGCGATGAGAAAACTAAAGTATGCGCTAGAGAAGGGAGATTTTGTTTTTATAAATAAGTTTTAGATTTAAACGAATGAATAAGTTCACATATTAAATTCACCCATTAAGGGGTTTGACTTCTCTTTCTTTTCTTCCTCCGCAGACTTGCTTTTGCCTATAGTTCTTCTCTTAGTGCCAGCTCCTGCATTTATGTTAATCTCTTCAGGCTTATAGAAATCTTTGAAGAGTCTCTTACTATTTTCATGTTTTACTTGGGACTTTTCTCTCTCTCTCTGTTTAATTTGCTGCGCTCTTTCATCAAGTATATGGCAGTGCTAGGTTTTTTCTATAAAGTTAGAAGACTATGCTTACTTGAGAGGAAAGGATGCTTCTGCACTTTCTATAGCCATGTCTTGCTTATCTTTATTCCTTGCTTCTCTTTTTTTCAGGAGAGATGCTGCAGCGTTTCTTATGAGCTTCTTAAATAACTTCATTTAAGTACTCAGGTCTCAGAGTTACAAGAACACCAAAGAAGAAGTTTCTCTCTGGCAACTTATTAGAAAGATGTAGCTTTGATGGAAAGTATAGAGCAAAATCTGGATCCTTCAAAGCATCATCATAGATATATGTTACTGATATTTCAGGGTAGTAAGGTTTCTCTTTCATCTTTATTTCATTAGTATTAAATGCATTTTTCTCTTCTCTTAGCAATTCTTTTAAGAATGAGATTTTTGTTCCTTCCTGGGTTGGTAAAAACAATCCAACTATCTTGAATATATTAATCTTAGTAAAGTACTTACCTTGAGATACCAAATATCTATATAGGTCCTCTTTACTTCGAAATTTTTCTATTAAAAATTTAGATTAAATTCTCTTTATTTAATCATTCATAGACTCCATCTTGCTTCCTCTTTCTAGAAATGTTAATGAAATTTAAAATTATGGATATCCATTCTAAGTTTATTAAAATCTTACTACTAAATAGGGAGGATTTACTAGAGGTCAACCTTGAAAAGATATGCGGAGAAGGATTGAAAAACTTGCTCCAAGTTTCACTGATTGATTTCCATTTTTATCAATCTATCTCCATTAAATTGCTCCTAATAATGTTTAATTATTTTAGGAGGTTCTCCAAATTAAGTTCAAACTTTATTAGGAGTTAAATTTTAAGGTTGGGTTAAAACTTAATTAGGAGCATATTAAATTAAAAAATTGTTAATAACTTTACCTCCAAATTAAGTTCAAACTTGATTTGGAGGACCTCCTAGAGAAACAAAACTTCATTAGGAGTATTTTAATTTACAAAAACGAATAAAATTCTCATAAAATATGTAAACTTACAGCCTTCTATAGTTATTTAATTTTCTTATCTCTCAGCAAATAATCTACCAAAGTATCTTATACTCTACTATAATAGCTTATCAGGTATATTTTATCATTATTATAATAAAATATATCAGCAAACTAAAATGAGCGCTAACCTGTTAAGAAGAGCGGCATTACTTGGATCAAGCCAATAAAAGTTATCATTCCAGTAACCAAGAAAAGTAGAGACAAGAGACGCTTAAACTCAGTGGGGGCCTATTCAAAAATTCAATTAAACTACTGAAAGGGTTTTGGGCTTTTGAATTCTCTGCAATATCTTTAGGCTTGGACAAAAAGTAAACTAAAATAGATATAATATAGTAAAATTTAATTTCAAAATTTTGAATGTATTCCTACAATACCTTAATTAATCGAGACAACACCATCTATAAATTTGAAATTTAAAAGTAATTTTATTTTTGGGGAGAAGTTTCCTGACAAGAGGGAAGTTTTATGTCAAATAATTTTTTTTTATATAAAATTTTTATAAGTTAAACATAAAATATTTTAATCAATAATTTTTAACTCATTAATTGACTTAAGGATAATTTAAACATTTGTAAAGAGTTAATTAGATAAATTGCAATTATTTTCTATTAAGGTAGAATTTTCCGATTGAAAGAATATAAGAATGCAAAATACAGATTAGAATATATATTGAGTGTAAATGTAGTCCTTAACTATAGCTTAAATTCCTCTTCATCGCCATAGTCCTCATCAACTTTAACTTTTCTCGTTCTTTGAGAATTCTAGCAAGATATTCCCCCCATGCTCTTGACATCAAAATCTTCTAATTCAACTGTGTTTTTTGTGTTTTTGACAAAATGTAAGCCACTTCTCGATTTAAGAACTAGATCTTCAATTCTCATTGAGAGGGCCAGTCCTCCATTATGTTTTAGTGGGAATTTTAAATAAATTTGGAGATATGTAAATTCAAAATATGAAAAATTAAAACTTTTTAAGTTATAATAAACTTTGAATGAATGTTTGTACTAATAGTTTTCAATCTATAGAGAATTTTAATAGAGATGTCTTTAATTAATTTTAAAGATGAGATTTATTAATTAAGACTTTTCATATTTTGAATTTACATATTTCTCCAAATTTATTAAAAATTCCAACTAAAACATAATGGAGGACTGGCCTCTCAATAGAGAATTGAAAGGATCTTAGTTCTTAAATCGAGAAGTGGCTTACATTTTGTCAAAAACACAAAAAACACAGTTGAATTAGAAGATTTTGATGTCAAGAGCATGGGGGGAATATCTTGCTAGAATTCTCAAAGAACGAGAAAAGTTAAAGTTGATGAGGACTATGGCGATGAAGAGGAATTTAAGCTATAGTTAAGGACTACATTTACACTCAATATATATTCTAATCTGTATTTTGCATTCTTATATTCTTTCAATCGGAAAATTCTACCTTAATACATACACTAGAGATATAGAACCATATTTTTATTATAATTCTTACTAAAAGTTTTGAAAAACTTATGTAAAATAAAATGATATATTGATGAAAATATTGTTAAACATAAAGAAGATATTTTGATACTTCATGATTGATAAGTTATATTGTTGAATTACAAATATGTTAAAATCAAGGAAGGTGTTTATAGTTGTCAAAAATAAAAAATCAATAAAGAAAAATTAAATTAAAATAAATAATAAGTTTTTTGACAGGAAACTTCCCTAAAATTATATTTTTTATCATAAACCTTGACAGGAAACTTCCCCCCTTTATTTTATATTTAGAAGATTATATATTATTATAGATCGTATCCTAAATCATAGTAATAAATATCAAAATAGCTATATGTTCTATTGTAAGCACAAATTAAAATTTTAATATTTTTGAAATGTTTAATAAATAAACAAATTTAATTTCAATAAAAATAGCAATTTCATACGTGTATTCCAAAGTGCAGTAAATTTCATTGTTTTTTTCCCATTTTGGAATGGCATAATATTTTAAACCATCCTTTTGAATATTCTATAAAAATCTTTGAATCAAGAAATTTATAAATTATATTTTTTATGATAAAGTAATCTTGAAATTCTCTTATATTTTACTTAGATACATACTTATTAAATATTTGGTTGGAAATTTTCCTGACACAAAATTTTAATTTTATTATTTCTTAACCCCTTAATATAAAAAAACTTTTAATATAAGTTCAAGGTTCAAATTTTATCCATTATTGTTAAAATACAATTGATTCGGGAAATTGTGAAAATAAAATAAAGAGTTTAAATATATAGTAATCTAACTGCCACTAATTAGAAAGTCTTACAGATCAAATTTGATTAGTGTGAGTGACCGTTATGTTGAAAAGTGTCTAGGCTACAAAGATGACTTGTTGGGGGCTTCTAACTTTTCCGAAGGTTTGATGTGGCACATTTGGCAGAAGAAATCTAGGAATCTCCGTTTATTATAGGGCGATGTGGCAGATTTGGCGGGTTTGGAAAATTTGGCACCTGCCATTTACTGGAAAAGTATATACTTGATTTATATTTATTGAGTGTGATTAAAATTATGATTAAAATATTAAAATAAATAGTGAAGACAGATTCTCATATAACTATTAGTGAAGGAATTGGTAATGTTATTTTACAACTCATAATTAACAATAGACACACACATTTCTTCCAGCCTGACTACCCTTTCGGCCCAGAAAATTCAATGGCAATAGAGAGGTATTTCATGCAAGATGTTATTTGATAGATTTGAGCAATGTGATGAGACAAGCAGATATAAAGCTACCATTAGCATCTTTCAGCTAGTCAAATACTTTATGCCAAGAATAGAGGAGGAAAGAACAGCAATACAATATTCTCAAGATGGCAATGTGAGCAAAGAAGTCAGTACAATACTAGAAAATCTTGTAAAATGACCATAAACTAAATATTAATATAGCTTAAATAACTTATATTCGTTTTAAATTCTATAACATAATATTTAAATCATAATTTTAATCACACTCAATAAATATAAATCAAGTATATACTTTTCCAGTAAATGGCAGGTGCCAAATTTTCCAAACCCGCCAAATCTGCCACATCGCCCTATAATAAACGGAGATTCCTAGATTTCTTCTGCCAAATGTGCCACATCAAACCTTCGGAAAAGTTAGAAGCCCCCAACAAGTCATCTTTGTAGCCTAGACACTTTTCAACATAACGGTCACTCACACTAATCAAATTTGATCTGTAAGACTTTCTAATTAGTGGCAGTTAGATTACTATATATTTAAACTCTTTATTTTATTTTCACAATTTCCCAAATCAATTGTATTTTAACAATATCTCATTTTATATAGTAAAATATGCTGCACAAACTTTTTTTAATTAATAATCTATGTTACTTTGATAAAATATATGAAACTTTTATTATATATAAAATACTAGATGTTAAATATGAATTATAATAAGATAATTGATGATAAAAATTTGAGAAATTTATGAAAATTATATATAAATATGAGACAGGAAACTTCCCCTATTGGTAAATAGTCCATTTCAGGACTTTCTCCCCCCAATCTTTCATATAAAATAAATTTTAATATAGACATATATTACTCATGAATGTGAAAATAGATATTAAATAAAATGGAAAAATAATGACAATAATTTCAAACCTTATTTAGACAATAATATTTATTTTTAATTAATCTATCTAAGAATTACATATTTTGAACTTAATCAGTGAACTGAAATAAGTTCCGTTAATTTTGCATTCGCTATTATAGAGAAATTTACTTTTTAAAAAATAATAATTTTTGAGTCGAAAATAAAAATACCACAGAAATATAACAACTATAATATTAAATGGATAAAATGGGTTATATGCTAAAATGTGGAGAAACTTAAAAGAAATAGATACTATTTAAAAACATTAATATAGATAAATTTATTACACAAAATCATTTTCAATTTTTTTAAAAAATTTAGGCGAATTAATTAACTTTAGAGAAGAGAACTTCCAAAAAATCATTTTTCTTCTTCATTTATTTTATAATAAATAAAAAGATCAAAGATTATGAATAAAAATGAATTTATTTATTAAATTATATATACGAACCTAGCATTCATAAGATTAATTTTTAATTAATTTAAAAATAAATTCTACATAGAAAAGAGCTAAAGAATTAATGACAAATTAAATTAATTTTTAATTATGACGATTTAAAAACTTTTAAAAAGAATCAATATTTTAAAGACATTTAAAAATATTATTTTATTAGATAAATTAATGAATAAAATATTTTTTTCTAAAACATTATTAAAAAATAATATAGATAGATAGATAGATATTAACTGAAAGGTAAAATAAATACTAGAGATTAACTTTAATAATCTAGTACTTAATATATAATCATTATTACTTTTATTACTACTACTATTAAATATGTTTGTTTAAACCTTTGATTAGTTGATTAGGTTTAGTATATTTAATATCTACCGGCCTTACTGGACTACCGGTGGCCAACCTTTTAGGTCCCTATCTGCGATTCGGGATTTATCCTGGGGTGCATCTCCCCTGCCTCCAGTAGTGCGGTGGTAGCTATAAATTCCCGTTTTTATTTTTTTCTGAGATCAGAGTTCAATTGACCTGGGAATCTTAAGCAGAAGGTAAAGTTTAAGTACCAGCTGAGATCAAGTGGTTAAGATCAACATAGGTTGGGATGAGAATTTTATAATTCTGAAGTAGATATCATAAAGAGCTTCGTTATTAATGCACATAACCCCACTAGCTTCTCTTGTTTTTACAGTCACCACCTAAGAATTGAAAACTAGGCTCTTCAGAGCTAGCAGCTAGCTTGATCCTGGGGACCATGTCCTTCGCCTTCAACTCTATCAGTGCCCACTAATTTAGTTGCTTCAATCTCCTTCTTTAGTAGTAGTAATAAAAGTAATAATAAAAAATAATATAATCTATAATAATATTCAAATCAAAATATTTAATAGATATGATAAAACCAAAGTAAATAAAAATATAAATCCTTTTAAAAACGTAATGACTACTACTCGAAATTTTTATTATTAATCTAATTTACAATTATAAAAATTTATATTAGAGCATAAAACACTATCATTTAAAAAATGAGCTAAATTATTTTTTATAGTATTAGTCTTTTTATCCTGATATGTTTACTAAAGGGATAATTTTTTAAATAAAAAATCTAATTCCTTAAAATATTCTAAATAAATATTATGTATGGTTGATTTACTAAAATAATTAGCATTGAGTTAATCACTAAAAAATAAATTATTAATTATTACTAAAATACATTTGAATCGGGAAATTGAAATAAGTAAATTCAAATCGGTTTTAGCGTAAGGCGTAACAGCCACTAATTTGATACGCTTTAATACAAATTTGATTAGACCATTTCTTAATTTTTAATATAATTCATTAACGGTAGTAATATACACTTTTCTCCTGATTTATTTAAATTTTGCCTTTTAAATGTACAATGTACTGTGTAAAAAATGCGTTAAAAAAATCCAGATGTACAAAAATGTACAATCAAAACCCCAAAATCCCTTAGTGAGTTTTATAAGCGATTTGATTTGTAGGGTATATTTGGGGTCTTATTGAAGTTAATAGAGAAATTAGGCCAACTTGCAAAATGAGAAATAGAAATTAGAGAAATTTACGGTCTATTTATGATCAGTAATATTTAGATTTAGATTTACTGCTTAAGCTGAGGTATGGTACGAGTATTAATATAGACTAAGTCAAATCATTGCTAAATTTTGCAGCTATAACCAAGCTCTCATACAAGAGTGCCTCAACTGTTAGGTATCTCTTCCTGCTATCTTTTTAGCATTTTAGTTCTGGTACTTGAAAGCATCTAGAAAGAAAAGAAAAGTTCTCTCAGACCCATATTGACTACCTCTGTGATTCTAAGACGCTTAATTACTTGGCACATTTTCAACTGGACTAACGAGATCTAATGTTTCAGGGCAAGTTTTCTCACATACGTATCTCGCCTTAATCAATAGCCAATATTTATAGAAGAAATGGTATTACTTTTAAGACAGTCAACAGAGTGGAGAGAGTGATTGATTTTACAGTGCCATTTTATAGTAATAATTTAAACTATAAATATGATTAAATGCAGAGAGCTATTAAGATGAAGCTGTGTTTACGTTCAACACATTTATTAATAAGTCATGGTGCAAGAAGTATGATCACATTGAAGTTTATGACTAAAAAGTGAATGTTGTCATCCATTAAATTTTTAGCTGATATTACCGAAGATTCAGACTTAGAAAGTTATGTCATTCATCCTCGCTCTATTAAGCGAGAGTAGTATATTGAGTTCTTGCATAATCTAAGATATAAATACAATAATTAAGATATCATCTTATTTATTGATAACTTATCAGTTAATAAGACTAAGGAGTCTAAGAAAGCTTTTGAAGAGATAAATATAACTTCCATAAACACCGTTCCTTATAACCCATAATTTAATGGAATAGAATTTTACTGGAGTTAAATCAAAATTTACTACAATAAGCTACTGTTGTATCATCTAATGCATGATTTACCAATCAATACAGTAGACTTAATACAAAGTAATTGCAAGAGAGTTTATAAAGATAAGACTACAATATGTGCAAGAAAAGGGAGAATGAATGTTTATTGGTAAGTTTTAGACTTAAATGAATGAAATAGTTCACATAATAAATGGGCCCTTAAAGGGATTAGGCTTCTTTTCTTCTCTTCTTCTTCTTCTTAAGGCTTGACATGCTCTTAGTTAATTCTCTTACTGCTATCTCCTGCATCAATATTCATATCTTCTGGTTTTTATATTTCATGATAAAGTCTCTTGCTAACTTAATGAACTGTCTGGTTTTTTCTATCTCTATGAACCTTAGCATGCTCTTTCATTAGATATATCCCAGTGCCAGATTTTCCTACAAAGTTATATGTCAAAGCTTACATGAAAGATAAGGATGCTTCTTGAATTCCTTTAGCTAGGAGCTTATTAGATTGCCTTGCTTCTTCTATACTTCAGGAGATATAGAATATCATTTCTTATGAGCTTCTTCAATTATTTCTCTGAGATACTCCTCTTTTATTGTACCAAGAAGACTAAAGAAAGAAGTTCCTTTCTGGCAGTTTATTAAAGAGTTGTTTCTTGGTAGGAAGGTAAACAACCACTTCCTCATCTTTCATACCATCCTCATTAAGATTAGTAACTGAAATCTCAGGGTACTTTGGAATTCAATTAGTTTAATCTCTTTATTTTTAAAAGCTTTCTTCTCCTCACAAAGTGTTGCTTTTAAGAAGGGAATTTTGTTACCTACCATCGTTGGAAGGAATAAACCAAATATATAATATGTTATTAGTCATCAAGGAAGGATACCATGCAAATTGAGGTATCGATAGAGAGCTTCTTTACTTCTAAATCTTGATATTATTTCTTGAGCTTCAACCCTTTTCATTTGATCATTGAGTCATTCCATCTCTGTTCCTCTTCCTATAAATGAATTTCAAATTACAATTTATAGACTTCTGGATCCTATTATTTAAAATCTTAGTATTAAATATGGGCATCTTATAGGAGATCAACCCTGTAAAGATTCGTGGAGAAAGTTTGCAAAAGCTGTAACAAACTGTAGAGATGGAGCTCCATTTTTATCAATTTAGTTTTATTAAATTAGTTCTAAATTTTTTAATTATAATTAGTACTGGTACTAAATCCGTTTAATTTATATTAGTACCAAAACTTAATTAGAACCTAGTTTTAATCAAGTGAGGTTTTAATGAAAAGTTCCAATCTGGTTTAAAGCCTTAATGGTACCGGTACCAACCTGAATTTTTTTAAAGTTGGTACCAAAATTAAAAATATTAAGCATGAAATTAGAAAAGTTATAGATATAAAATAAGTCTAAATATTAACTCTAACACCTCTAAATACACCATTATTACTGCAGTGTCGACTCTTATACATAGTTAATATAACTTGAGAGGTTATTAGAGCTTTATAATAGAAATATTAATTTGAATTTGAACATGGCGGCTAAACTTAAATCTCAAAGCTGTTTCTCTTGGAGCAGGATAATCTTAGCTTAACTTTGGGTCTACCAAGAAACCAGAGATTATTTTCATTGAAAGAGAAGTAGAGCTTAGAGCTCTTTAGTTTGAAGCAGAGGTCAATGTCATTGAAGTTTAAAACAAGAAACAGAAGGCAGAGATGGGAATTTAATCTCTTATTGAAGTTATTGAGGAAGTAAAGGAACAGCGGCCAATTGAAAAAATGAAAATGAAAACATATTAATGCGAATACTGCTAGAATTTCTTCTCAACAGAATAAAGTTTGAAGAGACACATTAAAGAGGTGCAATGCAAAAACATCATCTTAGCGAATTCTTGATTTGAGATAAGAAGACTTAAAAACTTGAGCCATCTAAAAGAAAATTAAACATTCAAAACCCCAAAACCCCTTAGTGAGGTTTATAAGTGCTTTGATTAGTAGGGTAAAGTTGGGGTTTTATTAGGGTTAGTAGAGAAAACGGAAGTTTATTGAGACTTTAATATGTATTTAATGAGTATTAGTTTAATTATATCACACGAATTTTACTTGATTGTCTTTGTTGTATCTCTTGAATCTCGCTTTCTTTAGTGGTTCGAGCATATCGTCCAAGGATTGTCTTGGATATGCTGGAGCTCTTACTATTATCTTCTCTATAATCTTCTTTATTTCTTAGCATACATCATCTTGTTTTATGTGCTTCTCAGCTAGATTTTTTGATTATTTTTCATATTTTGTATTAATGTAAGTCATGCTCTCCATATCGCACTCTAAAATTATTGCAGCTATTGCCCAAACATCCCACTAAATAGAGCCATTCGTCCATTTCTCTCTGATTGGGAAGTAACCTGGAGTACCAAGAACCTTTGGTAAGGTTACAATCTCTTATCTTAAGGCTCTATTAAAATCGATTACAACTACTTCTAAAGGGCAAAGGTTTAGCTTAACATTTTCAGGCTTCAAATCTCTATGAACGTATCCAAGCTCGTGAAGTTCCTAAACACCCTTTATCATATTAGATAGAATATCATTCAAGTCATCTGGGTATATGTTTTAATATAGATAATCTCGGAGAGTCATTTCAAACTTTTTTAGCCTTAGTGCGATGAAACCAAACCCTAAAATAACACCATCTAGCTTGAGCAAATTCTTGCAATCTTTTTTCTAAGCCTCTCTAAGTACAATATATTCGTTAGCAAACTCATTTTGATACTGCTTGTTTTTAAGGAGATAGCTGAAAGGATATACCTTGTAGGCATAGTCATCAACCACTATGAGTTTTGCTTTAGCAGGTACGTTTATATGTAAGTAGTTTTCAATACA